>PVHP010014768.1:0-38491 GCA_004024765.1 Zapus hudsonius
TTGCTGCTAATGAAATTAGCAAAGTAATAATCTGAATAGAAGATTCTATATCAGTGACCCTAGCCCCTCTTAGACTGAGCAAAACATATATACCTCTTGACTGTGAAGTGACTTTTTCTAATTTCTAATTATGTAACCATATAACTGGAAACTACATTCCATTACCTATACATCCCTGAGAAATCTCATGGTTGAAACATTAATGTGTTCTTTTGAAATCTAAAAATGAAACACATTACCTGAGAGAACAGAAGGAAACACAGATGAATGGTGTTAAATTTCTAAAAATTTTACTTATCCCTTCTTAAATACTAAAACGACCAAATGTAAGACAGAGCCTAGAAATGACTTTTTAATAGGGATTAAACGACAAAATTTAGACAGCCAATTGGTTAAATATTTATAAAGAAATTCAAATTAATATTTTGGAAATGTCTTATTTTCTATAGAGGGTTTTGGCAAGTACTACCCTGTTCTGATCTCCTACCTGAAAGACATTCTCTGCCACAAAGCAAGGGCTCAAATCCTAGCCCATAATACATGCTTGTCAGGCATTATTTTGCCCAATAAATTTTCTCTAGGAAATAGCGCCAATAAGGAATTCAATAAGTAAAGCAATCACAAAAAGTGTTTTCTTAGCTGGCTGTGTTGGAGCACACCTTTAATCCCAGCACTAGGGAGGCAGAGGTAGCAGGATGGCTGTGAGTTCAAGGCCAACCTGAGACTACATAGTGAATTCCAGTTCAGCTTGGGCTAGACCCAGACCCTATTATGAAAAAATAAATAAATAAAAGTGTTTTATTTTATGAAGATAATTCTGCTTACTTAAATGAATGGTCAAACTGAATCCTTCCTATTTTCCAAAGTAAAAGGCCACCAGAATATTTACAATTTTAGGAAACTTCAAATTATTGTGGTTAACTATTATTTTCCTGAAGGGTTTCCAATAAGAGATTGTAATAGTTAGACACAGTTCTCATACAGATAAACAAACATGATATTTGTTTAAAAATAAACATTTTACTGCTAGCAAAATCATATTTTGAAAGAGAATTATGTTTTGCAGCTGGGAAAAGTGCTCAAAATGTAATATAGTTGCCATACAAGCATGAGGAGCATTATTCAGTGTCCAGGACCCACATAAAAAATGTCAGCCATGGTGACATGTGCTTGTAATGCCAGCACTAGTGAGGCAGAGAAAGCTGGATCTCTGAATCTCTCATTGCTAAACCAGTCTAGCCTTCTGGGCAATCTCCAAGCCAGTGAGAGACTTTGTCTCACATAAAGGGACACAGCATCTCTGAGGAAATAACTAATCTTGTCCTCTGGTGTAACACACACACACACACACACACACACACACACACACAGGCTCACATGCATCCAAATAATGCCCAAACCCTTGTTCCCCACTCATGAATGAATACATGCATTTAATAAAATATCCTGTAATTTTAGAGCCCCACCACACAATGAAGGTTAAGACTGGTACTGATCAGTAATCAACAAGGGACAATGCACACAGCAGGACTTGAAGAATTCCAAACTCAGAGGCACATGATCTTAAAGGGCTTCTAAGTTGCTAAATTCTTTCCACCCCTTCATAGATGCTTCATTAGCTATCCTCTGCTTATCCACAGATCTTCTAGATAATTAATGATCATCAAATTAGAAACTCCTACATATGTGGTATTATTTTTAAAATCATTATATTGAGTATATACACACTTCTTATATAAATATACATGGCTGAATAAGCATTTGGAGAATAAATGAATTATCCTGTTCTCAGGCATCTAGGAAGAACTGCCTTTAGATTAATGATCATAAAACCTCAGAGACTGGGTAGAGTGATTTATCACTCATCATAATTTCAATCCTAGCCTGGCTGGTAAATTCAGGACAGCATGGATAACTCACCAAGGCATTGTCTAAAAATATAATATATAGGACCAGGGAGATAGCTTCATCCATAAAAAGCTTGTCTTGCAGACATAAGAACCTGAGTTCCATCCCTCAAACCCTTGTTTAAAAATATCTAATGTAATGGCTCTCACTTCTAATTCCATTGCTGATAAAGTAGAAGGAGGTGGGTCCTTGGAGCACACTGCCATCTAGTCTAACATACTGGGCAAGCTCCAGGCCAATGAGAGACCCCATCTCAAAGAGTAAATGGATGGTCTCCAAGGAAAAACAGCTGATGATGCCCTCTGGTCCTGACATGTGACTTCACCATGCATGAATACACACACACACACACACACACACACACACACACACACACACACACTAAACAAAAAAACATAAAAACAAGAAACTTATGTTTTGAAGCATTCATAGGAACTGTCCCTAACAGTCTGCTTTAAACAATATATTTTGACAAACATTAAAGCTAAGAAATCAGAGAAGAAACTTTGAGTTTAATTTTTGATCAATCTTTTCAGCATTTGGTGATAATTCATAATTCAGGTACTTGAGCTTATAGGGGGTTTACTCACTTGAGCCTTAATGATGTCTTGAATCATTAGTTTCTTGAGAACATGTATGGAGATGCTTTATAGTTTGAATTGAGCTCAATTTAAATTAAAATGATGCTTTTAAGGCTTATTTGGCATATATGCATTTTATAGCATTGTTTACAGAACTCATGAAGAGTTGAGATATATTCAGCATCTCTCCAGCTTTTTTTCTTCTTACTAACTCCTATTATGAACTCACATGTTATCAGAAAGTAGCTTTACCCTTACTGCCAATGAAGCAAACAGCATAAATTAAGTCTATCATTATAGAGAAACCTTAAATGAAATTACCAAAAGTAACCTCAGTGTTCTGGGAAGTTTAGGATATTTTCTTTCACAACTTTGAATAAATACAGCCTGAAATAGTGATAGTCAGTTGCTGCCACAGAGACAGTTAATTTGAGAGGATATAGCTAAGTAAAATCTCAGTGACATCAATGTGGGCCATAATCATAAAAACCTAAGCCAAAATTAACTCTAAGAATTATCAGTCACATTAAGCAATTATTTTCTTCCAATCTCATACTAGTTTTAGTCAGGTTTGAACTTATTATTTGCAAGTTAAATTCCCATTTGATAAGAAATTTGTTACCAGGAGTAGGGTTAAAAAGAGCAGGCTAAATTCTTAAAATAAATGTAAAAACAGAGTCATATAAAAAGTTGATGGTTATTTTACAATTGCCCAACCATAGGTCACAGTATCAATTACTTTAATTTAGAATTCACCATGTGTGAGATGACACTACTGCTCAGGAACCTTAGGAAAGTGGGGGTGGATGACAAATTAGGGAGTGGAAACATTTTCAAAGTGTGGCTCTTATATCCATGATCTAATATATAAGTATACCAATTTGCAAATTTAATTTGTGGGAACCACACTGATTAGAAGAGAAACATTATTTACAAAACATGTAGGAGAACACTATCAAAATCAGAGATGAGAGAAAACATATAGGAAATAAATAGCCTTAACCTGGCGTATTTGCAGTTGTTACATCCTGGAAATATAAAGATTCACAGAATCAATTAGGGGATATCAGGAAGACAAATATGCCCCATACAGCCATTGTTTCTACTGGCTCATGTAAAGCTATAAATTATGTAAATACATGTATATTCAATAAATATGTAATAGATAACATTCCCCAATTAAAGATGCAAATAAAACTGTAATTATGTAATTTAAAATATTTCAGAAGGATATTTATTTACCTTAATCAAATGATTTAAGCTTAATTCTTGGAATATTTTCTAACATAATTAGCTGACATTCTTTTTATACTGACAAATCAAACATTTTACAAAATTGTTTAGATGTTAAACAATGTTTTTGTGAGATGCTATTACTACCAAAATTACAAGTATTCATAGTGAACCACTTTTTAAAAAAAGAATCATAAGAGTAAGTCTGATTTCATTTTTCAGTGATATTTAATTTTGTGAGTTTTCATTTACATTTTGAAATGGACAGTACTGATTGTTACTCCCTCAGTAATTTTATACTTATTAAAGATATTATCAATGAATGTCAATAAGCCTCCATACATGTTATCTATTAGTACTTTGATTCTTTAATGAGAATGTAGCACTAACAATCACTATTTATAAAATTAAGCACGTGATAGTGGTTTTACAAATCTTTTCTCAGTTTTAATGTCAAAGGAAAATAAAATTCCTAACAATTAGAGAATATTGATTTGATTTCCATCTTTTTAGGATTATCCATATTATCCTGAAAGAGAACATTAAAAATATAAACTTGCAATAATAATCTTGCCAATATCATAAAAGATTGGTAGAGGAAGGAAATTATACCACTAATATGCACAATTCTGTAGTCTTCAAGAATTATAAGGAATTTGTTTGAGGTAAAACGAAAAAATAAAACATGGTGTTGATACCTAAACCATTTTGACACTATTTTGAGGATGGGCAGTTTATGTCCCCCCCTGCCCCCTACTCATTCACCCAGGGCTCCAAGCTTTTATAAACACATTAAACGACACAACAGCAATTTTAAAAGAGCACACACTAGTCAGACAAAGTCTCTTGCACAGAGAGATATCACACAGTAGAGAGTGGATCCCTTTGGAGACACACCCATTCGCTTGTGACTCCTTCACGAAGACTTCTCTTTCCTTTTGGGGGGAGGATCTATTCTATGTGTCATCTCCACTCCGTTTTCAGTCCCTTTTCTAGAAGACTTGCCTTTAGCCAGGGATCGTTTCTTCTTCCCACACGAGATCTGCAGGTTGGAATGCTCTACCCATTTCTGGAGCCACACGGTCGTCAAGGTCCATGTGATGTAGGCCTGGATGCTGCAACTGGACGACAGAACGGCGATCTTGGCGGCCAGCACGTTGACATTGCCAGCGATGGCATCATGACTCCTGGTCTGGGGTCTGAGTCCAGATCCTGCCAGGTGAAGCCCAACAGTGACCACGGATACAATCAGTATCATCAGTCTCCCCAAAATAAACACGATGACCCACAGGGACACCCCTTTCTGGTACTTCTCATCGCTGAAGTAGATGAGGCCGCACATGTGATAAAGCAACTCCACCGAGTAGTGCAGCAGCAGCAGCAGCAGCCCCAGGTGGTTCAGGTAGAGCAGGTAAGCGCCACCGATGTGGAACAGGTGCAGGCCGATGAAGATGAGCTGCCCGGGGATGTCTTGCTTCTTGATTTTTTGGAAGTAGAGCTCGGGAAACCCATGGCACCAGTAGGCCAGCTGGGAGATGTAGAAGAACTTCATCTGGAAGGTCATCATGTTGTGCGAATGGGCCCTCCAGAGCAGAGTGGGGTCTGACAGGCAGTTCTCGGAGGTGAGGATGCACAGACCCCAGACCCCCGAGACCACGTAGAAGACGCTCAGCTGGCCGGACTCGTTGAGCTGGGTCTGCTTGGCCTTGGTGAACTGCAGCCTCCGGCTGATCTTATCCAGCACGTACTCCTGGATGGTGGCGTGCAGGATGATGGCCACCAGCGTGTAGAAGAACACGGTGGCCAGGTCTTTGACCCCGTAGTGATAGAGGGTCTTGGATCCCCCCGAGGCCAGCTCGCCCGAGGCCACCGGGACGCCGTGCTGCAGCGTGAGGAACACGATGGACACTTCAGCCGTCCCCTCGAACATGAGCCCCAGCACGAAGAACATGCCCACGCACGAGACCATGTCGGCGTGATTCTGCAGGATGAACTCCTGGCTCAGCATCGGGGGGTTCTTGGTGCCCTTCTTGCGGAGCCCCATGCCGGCGCCCCCGGTACCGGAGCGGTACTCACCGCCCGCCCGCCGAGGCTCAGCTCCCGGCCGCCGCCGCCGCCGCCGCCGCCGCCGCCGCCGCCGAGGCCCGGGCTCCGCTCCCCATCGCCGCCCCCCGCCCGCCCGTCCGCCCCGACCTGTCAATCAACGCGAGCCGCGCATGCGCACCGCGACGCGGACGCCGGGCAGGGAAAGGGAATCGAGCGCCGCGGCCCTGCCCCGCCGATGAGATCGCCGCCGGCAGCCCGGGCACCTTGTCACCACCCTCGGGAACCGGGAGCAACGGGACACGGATGGACTCTCTCCCCTCGCCTTCCCCTCTGGCTGACGTACACGAGAAACTGAGGCACCCGGCAGCTAAGCATGCTAACATCGCATAGCTGCTTGACTGCAATTTCTAGCGTGAGGCTAGCCTGGCAATGCATCGCACCTGGAAAGACACAGCAACCACAGACTTGTTTAAAATAAATAAATGGATAAATAAAGCTGGCTATCTCTGGTGCAGTTCATAACCCCCAACCCTATGGACAGATCCTGATTGCAAAACGGAGGAGGGACCCCAGTGGGTAGGGGACAGAGAGGAGGGAAATGGGGGCTCCATCCCAAGATTTGCTCATACAATGCATATAATTATTCATAATAAAGATATTAATTTAAGAATCCAAAACTATATCTTTCACCTGTTACCAATAGTAGAATTGTGGCAATGATACCTAGTAGTTAGTTATATATTTGGAAACACAAGACTATGTATCCATGGATCAGTCATTATTTGGCTACAGAACCCAAGGTTGAATATTTTCACTCTTAACAGCTCAAAAATCTAAGGTTTCATTTGTAGGTTTGTGCATGATTCTTCAAACTTCAATTCTCATTCCAAAACAGCTTCTTTTTTAACTTTAATAGATTTCTTAATTGAATTTCACATCAGTGTTCAAATTTCTTTTGCAATGTGAAGTAAAATTCTTGCTGCGTTGGTATCTCCTGAGACCAAAATCATAACTCAAATAATTAAGGTCTGAGGTTTGGAATATACATTTCAAAAGAAAACGTGCTCAGAATTTAAAGAATAAAACCCTTTATCACCATCTCTGCAACTATTGCCTCTCTGCATGCTGCAATTGATTGTACATGCTACCTTCTATGTGTATCTTTAGTAATAAGTAATAGTTGCTCAGTGGACAATTCTGCATTTCCTAGTACAGGCAAACTATGTGCATCCAGAATTTGTGATGGGAAGCATTCTTAGGGAAGTTATTCATATTTCCCATTATATATGACTTCTGTATTTCCAGAAGCACCTTTTTAGAGACTATGATAATGGTGTTTCTTTGGTTATCCTTGAAGTTGATCAGTTATTGCATCTGACAATTTCACTATGAAAATTAAGATTAACTCACCAATGAATGAAAAATGGGTGTGAAAAACTTAGGGCACCAAGAAATGGGGGAGGGGAGTGATTGGAAATAACCACTGTATGTAATATGTCCATGTTTCAGAATTACAGTAATTTTAAACATACAATCCACATGTTCTTAATAGAATAGACATAATTGATCAGCTTGTGACACACATATAAATTACTTGTGCAATTCCCAAACTGATACATTGTTTATGTTTGTATTTGGAACAATTTTTGACAGGCTACCCACCCTTACTTGTGCCAATATGATCTCTTGGCCTCAAAGGGGAAAAAAAGCACATATCAAGTTAAATGGCACAGATATGTCTTGCTTAATTAAAGAAAAGCTTGTTTGAGATAGTTCTAAATTATATGTGAACTTATAACAACTCTAAACAATTTTCTTCTCTCTTTAATTCTTCAAGAAGAGCCACTTTCCTCAACATGACCTTTCCTTTCTTTGCTCTTGTAACATCACACGATTCTTCATTCTAAACATTTAATAAAAATGCTATAGTAGGTATAGATAAGTTTCTTATTTAAATTTGAATTTCACATGAATATTACATAAATTATATAAAAAATCTGAAATTAAATTCTATGTGTAAGGATATTTAAGCATAATGTAATGTTCAACAGGGGGCTTATCAATATTTTATTTAATAAGGTCAAACATATAAATTAATTTAACATAAATACCATTCTGATTATCATGTTATTTAAAGTATGAAGGATATTATATCTTCATGCCCAGCATTATGCCTTCAATAGAGACATTTATTAAAATTCAAATGTTACTTATCTTTCCATAAAGAAGATCAGAATTGTGATTGGACTTTAATTCCTTTTAAATTACTTCAAAGCTAGACACATTGTATGCTATAATTAGCTTTTTTCAGACATATCAAAACTCATAGCATAGTACTATGATCCTAAAGGGAAACAACCGAGATAAGCCCCATACATTTCCTAATTTTACTCCTGAAAATAATTTACAGGAGCACTTGAATCAAGAATCGCCAGAAAAACTTGCTGACTTGAGAAAGAGATAGGAAATACAAGAAGGTGAGGTCACTTAAATTTACTAGGTAAAGTATTTGTGAAGAGGACTCGGAGTGACAAATGAACTCTCAGTTTGCACAAAGGTTTTCTAAGTTCAACTACTAAGAGAAAGTCTTGCATACACTTGGTTAAAATGGCCAAAACTAAGAAAACTGTAAATTAATAAAATTTGAAAACTTAAGCAGGATTAGCATACTTTTAATTTAAAATAGCTACTAGACAAGATGCTCCACTCACTTCTTGAACCATTGCAACAGGATAAAAAAAATATCTATCTATATCTATATCTATCTAATCTATATCTATATCATCTATCTATCTCTATCTATCTCTACAGAAAAAGAAAATTCATGTCTGTCTACACATGGTATTATAAATCCTTAAAAAATTGACTACACTCTACAGTGAATGTTAGATCCTGACTCAATTCAGCCCTTATCCTCACATTGTCTCATATCTGGTTTAGAATTTGGAAACAGACTGAATTGAACTGGGACTTTCTAGTATAATGCCTACATATGGCCTCTCAGTGTGTGATACTGACATCTTCCTCATAACTCTGACTCAAGGCATTAAGAAAAGCCCTGTGGGGAATAAGAATGAAACTCCATGACCTTTGGTGAACTAGTAATAATGGTTATATAATATAATTTTTATTGCTAAAGCAAATAGGCAAGAGCCTGTTTATTGCACATGGGATGGAGTGGATGGGAGGATAGGTTCATAGATATATCATCTCTCAAAGAATTCTGCACTGAGTATTTGTGACAAATTTTTATATAGGGTCTAATGAAGCCCAGGTTGGACTGGAACTTTCTGAGTAACCAAAAATGACCTTGAGCTTCTGACTCTCATGCTGGAAGAGCAGGAATGAACTTCTAAATCTGGTTTATATGGTACAGGGGATCAAACTTGAGGCTTTGCGCATGCTAGGCAAGCATTGCGCTAATTGAGCAACAGATCTTTCCATTGGCAACAAAACTTGTTTCCTATCATAAACAAATACTATTCCCTGTTGTTGTAACGAATAGTTTAACACAAATAAATATAGCAACAGATTTTAGTTTAATACCCTGAATGTGTGAGGCTAAATTAGATACAGGACCAGAATAGGCTTCTCAACCCTTTTCTTTATTACAAGACTATTGTTTTGAAGACCTATAAGTGAAAGAAATAGTTTATAGCTACCATATGCCTAGAGACAGGGGGGGGAACACCAGAAATTTCCATTCAGGAGTAAACACTCAGGACACACATAGCAGCCAATGATCAATAATGATAATGAGATCTGACCAGGTCCAGTATCAAGGGGTGGAGTTTGAACCTAGTATTTCTCCCTGTGAAAGGATATTGTGATGTACTTTCAGAAACATGTGTTCAAATATTACATATTGGTTAGTTTATGTCCGCTGGGCATTTTAAAAGACAAATTACACCAGAAATCAAATAAGGTTAAGGTATTGATATAAATCTTTGGCTTTGTCATTTAACCGTCCTTAACCATACTATTTATCAATTGTGGATTACACCAGGGTTTAGAAAATTAAGAAATAACAGTGGAAACTGAACAGGAACTGAGGAATCAGCATCTAACCATCCTCTACAGAAAACTGTTACCTTTTATGCAAAGCATCTTTGAAAATGTCTTATTGATTTCATTATGAAAAACATTTGATTTTTTTGAAAAAAAATCAATTGAAAATCTCACTAAAATTTAACAGCTATAGTTCAAAGCATTGCTAAATCTACTTCTTTACTTAGCTATGCAACATATTTTATTATCTGTACATGGCCACTCGACATTATTATGTGTGTTAACAGTATAGTTAAAATATTCATTTAAATTACATAGGTGCATTTTAATAATTAAATATGAAAAGGATAAATTAGCATTGTTTTGGATTTTTTTGGAACCTATAAAACAGTAACAAAATAGTAATAAAACAGTAAAGGCTAGAGAGATGGTTTAACAATTAAGGTGCTTGCCTGCAAAGCCTAAGGACCTAGGTTTGATTCCCAAGTACACAAGTAATGCCAGATGCATTAGTTGGCTCATGTGCCTGGTGTTCCTTTGCAGTGGCTAAGGGGACCAAGCATGGCCATTGTTTCTCTATAGTCCTCTTTCTCTCTCTCTCAAGTAAATAAATAAATACATTAAAATCTCAATATTGATATTATACACAATGACACATTTTTCAATATTTAACTCAGAAAAGATAAATATGTATATCTCTGTAATAGCAGCCTACTAGATATCTAAGTGTAAATTATTAGAATAAATTAAAATCTAAAATTCAGTATTTCAAAGTAAGTTTTTTTTCAGTAAGAAAGCTTATATAAAATAACAAACCTATATCAGTTTAAATCAATGTTTATAATTAGCAGGCATAATTTGCTGAGGTTGTTAAATACTGAGCTACATTAAACAAACTAAAATGCAATTTAGGTTGTGCAAGTTATAACAGAGTCTCAGAGGATTTGAATGAGTTATCTGTTAAATACTGTGCTTTCCAGAAGCCTGTGTTTTAGCATATATACTTGATTATAAAACTGCTTTGGATAAATATCTCTAATTGAATTCCCCTAGGTGTTTTATTATCTCGTTAAATATTTTTTTACTTAGCATACAGAGATTTAGGCATCATTCATTCTGGCATTTCCAAATACAACCTGCTTTTGTATAATTTTCATCTCCCTTCTTTCCTCCATGCTTTTCCCTTACCCAATCCTAATATTCCCTTTCCTAATAACCTCTGCCCTTCTGTTTATATGCCACATGTGTCCTTTTGTCCTTCCTTCACCAATTTCCCCACTTTATACTCATTGCTTTCCTAGAGAAAATGCAATGGATATGAAGGTGTACAAGTTCTGATCCTGAACCACATGCTCCATATACCTCCAATTGTGATTGGAACCTCCATGTGATCAAGCCTGAGCTGAACTGTTAGAGAAGTGTTCATGTCAAAGAGAGCTCTAGTCTCCAGCTGACCACGCGATAACCAACTGACAGAAAGTCATCATTATTTGGCTTTTACAAAGAAACAGTTAATCATGTTATAAGAGTAATTGAGGACTTTCCAAGGTACAAACCTAGGAATAGCAAAGTAAGGTTTGAGATAGTAAAAATGCTTGATATTTTCAGAAATAGGTCAAATTGTTTTCCATCACAGGTGCAGCAAAACAGAATTGCTTTGCTTCTATTCTTGCCAGAGTATGATCAAGCATTTTAAATTCTACTTTTCCTGATGCGTCTAATGAAATCACAGTGTCATTTTTAATTTGTCATCACACAACAGAATAGGTTTCACCTGTACATGCAATATAATGTATGGGATTCCATTTCAGTCTCCAACAAAGGGAGTGGGGAGAGAGAGGAGGAGAAAAGAATATAGTATACCCAGTAAGCACAGAACCACTTAGGAACACCAAAGACTGTTTCATCACCTTCTTTTAAATTTAAGTGCACATCACGTTTACCAACTGCTTTTACTATTTAAGAGGATATCATGATAGATTTCTGCTTGCAAACATTCATGATGAACGTAGGAAGTATAACAAAACCTTCATGTACACATACATACATACATACACATGTACCAAGGTAAACTAATACTATCACTAAAGCACAACCCCTTAAATATAAATTGTGTCACTATTCTTTTATTTAGTCATGCATCCTAATATATCAGATATTTTTCCACACATATTTTATGTACCCTATAAAGTATCCTCAGTCTTCCACTGGGATGATAACCAGGTAAGTGTGAATGGATGTCATCACCATGTCTATACAATGATGCAAATTGTGTATAAGATGGCCTGGAGAAGAGAATTTCTGAATGAAGTGAGACTACTAAGGACTGATTTGTCTCACTGTGTTTATCCTACGTGGTGCTATAGATTTTATGATACATTTTGTGATCTACTGTCAAAACATTGAATTCTAATGCCAGAGGTCAGAAAACCCAATGGAATTGGAAGAGCCAATATCAAGATGTTCGTAACATTGCATTTCTCCTAGGGAGAAATCTGTTTCCCCCTAGTCTTCTGTAATTTATGAGTCCCTTGATTTCCTTCGTTTATTGCCTCTTTCTTCATAAGGCAGACAATCACATCCTTCTTACCTCTGCATATATTGCTACATCATCTCTGATTATTTTGCTTTATTCTCTTTTTCCTTTCTGGACCCATGAGAACACCACAAGATAACCTTTATATATTAAAGCCCTTAGTCTATCAACACAGCACCTTGTGTAAGGTAATATAAATACAATGTTTGAGCATTGTGATTCAGGCAACTCTGGGGACATTAATCTCTCCACCAACATATTGGGAAGAAGCAGATATTTAAGAAGTATTTCAATTATAGTAAACTTTTATAACTGGAGTTATGGGAGCATTTATTTCAATATGACTCTAGTAGTATTGATGACAAATACTAAATATGTATTCAATCTTATTCTTTCAACTTGCTTGTAAAATGGCAAGTATCTTATATTTTCTCAGGTGAAATTTCAAAATAGATTATAGAATTTAAGAGCATTAAAAAAAATTGAGAGCCTGGCGTGGTGGCACACGCCTTTAATCACAGTTCTTGGGAGGCAGTGGTAGGAGGATCACCATGAGTTCAAGGCCACCCTGAGACTACATAGTGAATTCCAGATCAGACTGGGGTAGTGTCAGACTCTACTTTGAAAACAACAACAACAACAACAAAAATTCAGTGTGATTATACAGGGGAGGATATTTTCAGTTACTATACGTTTAATTGTGTTTTCTATTCTCAAAATTTGAGACTTATTTTACCATCATGCTTGGTATACAAATAAAGAAATTCATACATCTGCGTAGTGATTTATAATGTTGAATAATTGATGTGGTGATATGCATGAGTGTTTTTCATGTATATTTAGAAAGGTTTACAATTACTTTCTATTAATGTAAGGCCAGACCAATTTGCCTATTAGAAAATAATTCTATGAAAAATCAAAATAGCATAAGCTAATGAGAATGGAAAATTATAAATGAGATATTTTCTATTGGATGCACTCTAATCTTGTCTCAATTATTTATCTATAATATACTATAATCTTTCTCTAGATAATAAATACTCTAGTAATTTTGTCCTTATAGACTTGTATCTATTATAAAATTATCTTATTGTATAACTGTATATTTAAAAAATTACAAATATGAAACTTCTAAATACTTCTAAGACTACAAATAGAGAAAACAGGTAAACCAAAACATTATATTGAAGTGAAAAAAATGACACATTTTTAGAAGGATGAATTCTAATTAAAAATTCTTGTAAAATGTATGAAAGAGATGGTAGCATTTTCTTTTGTCTAATAATGGACTATATTAAAATTTTGAGTTGAAATATATAACTAAGATTTCTATGTATGAAGTGTGTGCAGTTTATGATAGTAGTTATCATCTGTTTATTAAAACAACATTCATTGAAGATCATTGACATTCAAAACCTGGTGTCCTTTCAGTGTTCAATCTGATCATCGTACTAAGTGCCATGGGTGCTTCTGATTATTAGATGGCATTCGAAACTAATTTTACTAGACTAAGCATAAAAAAGTGTGGAAATTTATGGAACAAGGAAACATTTCCCTTATATAGAACACCCCCCCCAAAAAAAAAAAACAAAGCCTGCAACATATTGGCAATGGCACAGAAGTCTAAAGCATTTATTTTTGGCGAGAAAAATGATTTTAATGTCCATGCCATGCCACCTAATCATGCGTTTGCTTCTGGAAGATGCATCCATCAATGAATGCCACTTTTGTGACAGTCATGATTAGTGTTCTTCCCAGGAGCACTTCCACCTCACAGGCCTTAAAATAGGTTGTGTGAAAGCCTCCACCTGTACATGAGCCAATATCTATTTCCTGAAACCATTTCCTTGGCTCACATTCATTTGATGTTACTGTCCTTCTAATATGTGCCATCAGGCATTAAGAAAATTACAAAATGGACAGAATGGGAATTGGATATTCCTCATAAGATAGCATAATTGAATGAAGGAAATAAAAAAGATCTTTGAAAGTATCACAGAAATATTTCCTAATAAAGGTTTTAAGATTTAAAAAATATTTGTTTTAATTTTTCTCACTTAAAAATAGATCTGTACACTGTGAATCATGGAGAAGGTGTTATAATCTTGTGTTATTCTCTGTGGCTCTTATTCTAAATTAACTCAAGTTTTTCTAAAGTGTGAGTAAATTTAAAATTAGTATTGTTTTCAGTGATACATCATCCACTAATGCATTTTTTAACTAGCTTGCTTAATTGACACGAAACAATGCATACGACAATAGGCCTATTAAATATTTTATTTTGTAAACTAAAACTGTTTTAGCTAGCTCTCTTCTATATTCCCCCTATGTTACTCCAAGAGCACTTTTTTTAACTACAGGAAAAAATATTTCTAAGACATCCACTGAAATACTAAATTAATATTTCAAAGGTACATTTTATAAACATATGCCCATGATAAGAAGTACAGAATCACTTAATATTTAATAATACAAATAACAAGTCTATATCAGTGGAGACAATATTTTAGTCACTCAAGAAAGAATTTTTCATTGTCTCTTTTATACTTTTCCTGAAAGAAGTTTGCCTAGATAACTCCTGTTTGCCTCCAATACTCCTCCCTCAGCTTCACAAGTTCTAGGAGTATAAGTGTGTGAAGAAGGCCAGAAAGACAGAATCAGATGTTTAACTCCAGAGGGGCTATATTAAAGTAGATAAAGAAAAAGCAAGGTTTTATATTTTAAAACTGAGACTATGAGACCTAAACAATGAAACTTACATTACTTAGTCTTGAAATATAATAAAGATAATGTGTTTAAGAAATCATGTTACAGAGGGAGAATAGGCAACATAATGGAATGAGGCAGAATGGCCCAGAAACAAAACCCAACCCAAAAGAGTCGGCTGAAATTTGACAAACACCCAGAAACATTTCAGGAAAAACAGGATTGCCTTTCTGTAGCTTGGTTGTAGAATGTTTAAATAACAGTATGTACAGAAAATAAAGACATAAATCTTGCACCTTTCACAAAAGTCATTCAAAATACATTGAAGACTTTAATACAACATAAGATGTATACCTTTTCTAGGAAAAAAATCTGGATGGCAGTGGGAATGCTGAAAAGTATTATGATGCCAAACTAAAAGCATAATCTGTGAAACAAGCAAAAATGTTAATTTTGATTGAATTGAAGCTACAAAAATCTGTTCTTAAAGAACACTGTAAGGATGTAATTTTTGAACATTATGATAAAGGCTGCTACTCAGAAAGTCTAAAAAAATTCTTTGTGTCAATAGGAAGATTTAAAAATAATCAGCCCAATTAAAAATGAATAATTAAAATCTAAATCAGGGGCTGTAGAGATGGCTCACAGTTAAGGCACTTGCCTGGAAAACCTAATGACCCTAGTTCAAATCCTCAGTACCCACTTAAACCCAGATGCACAAAAGGGGTGCATGCCTCTGGAGTTCATCTGCAGCAGCCTGGGCACCCTGCACACACATTATATCTCTGACCCTCTCTCTCACTCTCTCTGTTTCTCCCTACTTGCAAATAAATAAAATATTTTTAAAACTTTAAATCCGCATATTAAAAAAGAAAATATACAAATCACAACTAAACACATAAAAAAGGACTCACAATCACTTGTCATTAGGAAATTGGAAATAAAAACAAAACAAAACAAAACAAGCCAGGTGTGGAGTCTACCTTGTTTTAATCCAAGCCCATGGTCCCAGGGAGGATGAACAGAACAGATTATTGTGATTTCAAGGTCAGCCTGGCATATAGAGTGTGTTAAGAGTTTAGCTAGAATCAAACACTGCCTCAAAAGTATTAAAATAAAACAGAGAGAAGTGCTACTATGTGAAGCTTGAATGTTAAAATATGATATACTAATTGTGGAGAAGTGTCAACTAGAAGTAGATGCAGAGTTGGACTTGTTAGCATAGTTTATAGTTTCATATCAAGACAGATACTATCTTACTCAGTATAGAATTCTTAGCCATTTAGCCAATTGGTCTGAAAATGGAAGTCCATACTAAAATTCACATATTAAGTATTTATATTTTTGTTTAAAATGATCAATCACTGAAAGCAAAATGATATTCTTTAATAAGTACATAAATTAAGTAACAAGAATACAATGTAATATATTTCACCATATGAAAATACTATCTAAATAATTGATGAATCTTGAATTTAAATTAAGAAAAATAAGTAATTGCAAAATGCTACCTAGAAGGTGAAAAATAGTTGTTCAAATACTCCCCTTTGTATGCAAAGAATAAAAAAAAATAATCCCTATACATGTATACTGTGATGAGATTTAACAAATAACTTCATATATAATGGTGATGGGAGCAAGGTTCCTTACTATTGTTATGAAGTTTGATCTATAGGCAAGCAGAAAATCTAGAATTATCCATGAATTCATCAATTACTGTTAGAGACAATAGAATAAACTCATGTTCACTTTAATATTGATAAAGATACATAATATATTTTTCACTTCAAAATGTTGTAACTGAATGCCACAGACTAGATATGTAAAAGAGCAGAAACATTTTCCTGAGAGCTTTGAAGGTTAGAACTCCAAATCTGGGAGCCAGCTTGTATAGGTTCTTGGAAAATCTTTTTCCACAGACATCAGCTTTCTCTCCATATATTCCTTGAACCAGAGAAAAGCACAGGTCATGTCTTAGTTTCCTCCAAACACATCAGGAATTCAAGGAAAACAAATGCACTGTTCTGGTGTGTGTGGGGGGGGAGTCACATAATCATCCAGTTCAGATCGTGGATAAAAATATAATATGTATGCATATATATGCATACATATTATATATATATATATACATATATATAATATTTATACTGATTGTAATCAAAAGTGGCATGCTCAAACTAAAGAAATAAAAAAAATCAATTGGGGACATGTCAAGAAGAAACATATGCAACTGAAAACATTCTTGCTGGCAAAATATCAAACCAGAAAAGGGAAATAAATAAATTAATATTAGATCATAACCCTAACTATAAAGAAAACAACCGTGAGTACACAGAATATCTGAGGACATATTTGGGGGAAGCATACAAAACCTTTATAGACATAACCAATTCCTCTCCATGTGCAAAGGACTGTGGATTATGCACAGGTCCTTGTTCACAAGGAAGAGTTGAAAGAGGAAAATGGTATTTTTTTTAATTTCAGAGAAACTTGGCCTGGTTGATGAATATGAACACAGTCAGGGGCATAGTATGGCTGTCATAGTAAGGAAGTTATAAAAAATTACAGTTTGTGATGGCAAAAGGCCTTGTATATCCAAAACTAGCCTCGGTAAAGAAGCTCCTGGGGAGGAATCATCCTATCAGATCTAAAGTTATACTACAAAGTCATACTAATGTAATAGGGTGAGATGGGGGTTAGAATTTAGATAATGCCCAGCAAAAAATTCAATGTGCCTCAAAATTTAAAGAGTATCCAAAGTTAAAGAATTAAAATCATAGACAACTAGATACTAAGGTATAGTGGCAGACTTTATTATTTAAGGGAACATGGGGAGTTGCTGAGTTCTCCAGCCACAAGTGTGGGAAAAACATGTGTCAGAGAGTTTAACAAAACTTAGGCTGTTCAGCTAAACAAGCCGAAGAATAAAAAATAACAGAGGGCTCCCATCATGAAAAGGAGAGGTTCATGAGGAAAAAAATCTGGAGCCTTCCCCCACCCCAGCCATTATCTGGGGTGAGGTAGGCCTTATCTTCCTAAGGACAGGAGATTCAGAGGTCCTCTGCTAGCCTGGCATATGGGGGAGAGAGAGGGCTAAGAAAAAGGTCCTTGGGAATTAAAGTTCTCTCAGGTGAGTCAGAGAGACAGCTGATTGATTCATACCTGACCAATCAGTTTTAGCCCCTAGGTTGTAGCTCTATCTAGACACCTCCCACTCAAGCAGAGGGTGTCTCTGGAGCTTCCTAACCCTGACACAGTAACAAAAACAGCATGGTACTGTCATTAAAAACTTTCAGATAGATCAATGGAACAGAATTAAAGACCCTGCTGTTAATTCAAGTAATTAGAGCTACTTGATCTTTGACAAAGGTGCCAACAATGCTCACTGGAGAAAAGACAGAATCTTCAACAAATGGTGCTGGACAAATTGCATAAATACATATAGAAAAATAAAACTAGACCCACTCCTTTCATCATGCACAAAAATCAACACTAAATGAAATAACAACCTCATTATATAACCTGAAACTTAAAAACCTGGAGTTAAAAAATAGGGAAACACTCCATGAGATAGAAGTAGGGCAAAACTTCCTAAATATATCCCCAGTATCCCAGTAAAGTAAGAATCACTCAACCAATGGGATCTCACCAACCTAAACAGTGTCAGTACCTACAAGCATACCATACACTGAGGCAACAGACCACCATCCCATTAGGAGAAGATCTTCGCCAGCTAAGACTAATATCTAGAATCTACAAAGAGCTCCAAAAATTAAGTAATAAAAATTCAAACACCCCACTCAAAAAGGTGACAGTGAACTGAACAGAGAACTCACAGAGGAGTAAATACAAATCGCCAATTCTCATTTAAGAAAATAATCAATGTCTTTAATCATCAGGTTTATGCAAATGGAAACAACCATGAGATTGCATCCTACTACAATTAAAATGGCAATCATTGAAAAATCTACCAACAATAGATGTTGCCAAGGATGTATGGGGAAAAGGAACCCTCATTCACTCCTGATGCAAATTTGTATAACCACTATGGAAATCAGTGTGGGGAATACTGAAAAAGATGCAGATAGAGCTCCCAATGGACCCAGCTGTGCCTCTACTGGGCATCTACCTTCGAGGCACCTTGTTTCAAAGCAGAAACTTCTGCTGAACCATGTCTATAGCTGCTCAATTCACAAGTTAAGAATTGGAAACAACTCCAATGCCCATTTCTGGATGAATGGATATCAAGTTGTGGTATATATATATATAATTCTACTCTGCAGTAAATAAATGAGAGATACAAAAAGATTCCTAATGAATCAATGTCATAGAATCCATACTTCTGTACAGTAAGTTCTTGAGGATGATGGGGGCATCGTCTGGTAAGAAGGGCCCTGAAGAAGTCTGGAGAAAGCCTAACCCTGATACAAGTGGCTCTGGCCTATAACTCTGTCCCAGAAATTGGTTACTTCCAAATTCTTGAGCTGTTAACCTGAGAGACTTATGAGGTCCCTGAAACAAGGCAGACTTATGTCAAAGCTCTTGATTACATAGCACCCCAGGCAAAAGATAAGACCCTTGTGCTGAAGATACCACAGACTGCTGTTATACAACATGGGAGACCCCTCTGGATCTGGAAAGGAAGCCAGCTCCTGAGATGCCTATTGGAATTGGCCAATGATATTCAGAAAAAGCAGGGAACACTGCTATAGAACAGTGACAATGGTCTGAGAATGCAGAGGACACTACAATAGGGCAGAGACCAACAAGCCAAAAGGTACTCACCAGTGCTTGGGTGGAATAACCTAGGTGGATAATCCATGGCTTTAGGATTGGCTAAGAGATCCACTCAGTGGCAAGGAACCCTTAGCTGGAACTACCAACCATGGCTCAAGGAATTTTGTGGAAGAGGGGATGGAAAGATTGTAAGAGCCATAGGGACCTGCACAATTGATAGTCCTCCATTCCAGCAATTCAATTGAGGAGGGCCCACAGGGGATTGAAGGCAGGGAGGAGGGAAATGGGAGTACCAACACCAGACATCTTCATACAGAATTTCTACGCATTAATGATAAATAAAGAAAACTAACCTTTGCATAAGAGAGTGAATAGGGTACTACATTTTCCCTGTCATTCATCCTCAGTTATAGATTACCTCTTTTAATAGTGGAACACTGAACTTCTCAAATCACTTTTGTGGCTCCTAAGAGGCTCTTAGCTGCTTGTCTCCTACTGCCCACACTTGACTCTCCTCAAGTGCCTCTGTCCTTTTCCCCAATCAGTAAACTCAGTAAGTGTTCTACATTTGATTCAGACTCTCTTTCTGAATCACTGCTGCACCTGAGGGGACATTGACCTGGTTTTTATAGATTTAATTTCCTTATTTTTTAACTGTTGCTATCATATACCAATGTCATATAGATAACCTTTACTGACTATATTCTTAAATAAATCAATAAATAGGTACAAGTTGTGTAAGGATTTAAGATTCAAAGTGCACATTACTTTATAATGTTAGATAGTATTTAATGACTTCTGCAATTTTAAATATTTTACTGTGTTTAAAGTGTGAATTTAAATATTCATTATTAGTGCATGGATCCCCCTGTGTATTTTTCTTTAAGTTTCCTGTATGTCTTCATGCTATTAGTTGCTAAAATTGTATTTATTATTTAAAATGTAGACAAAAAGGTTCTATGTCATATGTAATGATGTTATATAATAATGTAAGGTATTTTCTTTTTCTACTGAGAATTTTAATATATGAATATAATATACTAATCTGTTTTTCCCTACCTTTCCCTTTCTTCCACCTCTCACAGTTTATTCTTATACTTCAAACACCAAAAATATATGTATATTTTGTCCTCTTATTCTGTCTGGATCACTATACTATCTAACAGGTATAATGACAAAGTTTTCTATAACATAATATAAATAATGTAATTTATGATACATAAATATTATATAATATATATTATATATTATGCAATATATGCTATATGTAATATATAATTTCATATATAATTATTTTATGTTACACATATAGAACATGAATTGATTTAATAAATTTTTGTGTAGATTCCTCTAAACCAAGATGAAATAATAGCCTTCCCTAAACCAAGTGAATATATTTATTTAGGGAAAATAAATAGTATTCCCTAAACCAAGGGCATTCCAAGCTCCTCAGTGTGTTCACCTATCCCTAAAGTATATGTTGTTCTTTTTCTATCTGCATACACCCTTCAAAGTAGTAAGATAATCACACTGAATAAAAACAGGACATAAAATCATTCTGCAATATAACCTTCAGTATCACTAGCTTTATGTTTCAGGTCTTAATGAAAGAACATAAGGGTACAATGAACCCCAGCACTGTAACACTCATACTCATTTTAATACCTGTGCTGCTAAATGTCTAGTGGACCTGCAGTATTTGTAGCATGGGAATGCTGGACAAGGGGCCATTTACTTTCTGGGGACAAAAGAAAGACATGTGATTTCATCCTGGTACTAAGAATCATTTGCAATTTACAATTATTTATTCTGTGGAATTTAGTTTTTTTTCAGTTCTTATTTATTTATGAGTTCCTCATTGATATGCTTTCTCCTCACTCCAAATAACTTCCCCCCGACATTCCTTAAAGCATTTGTTGACTGTCAAAGAATATTCTTAGTTCTGTTTGAAAAAAAATGTTTTCTACCTTGAATATTAAAGGATATTTTTGTTGTAGTTAGAATTTTAGATTAATTTTTATTATTTAAAATGGTGTTCATGTTCCTGAATGTTTGCGGTGTCTAATCTTCTTAAATCTTGGATTTCACATGTGTTATAAAGACTTCTAAATAATTCAGCAACTATTTGATTTAATTACATGAAGGTTTTTCTTTCTGTAAGATGTAGCTCCCTACACAGGACCTCCATTCAATAAGATCTCTGTGTTCAGACATCCCAGGGAGGTGTGAATGAGCAGCAGTGTGTGCGAGCGAAGGGTGGATGTGCACTCGCACCTCCCTTTCTAATACAAGCAGAATTATGAAAGGACAGAGAGGATTGTGCGCTATAATAATTAGTGCATGCCGCAGGCACGTCCTTCCAGCCTACCTTTTCTCAAATGTCACTTACATAGATTCGTCCGATTTATTAGTAAATCTTGAAGACTTCAAGAGAAAATTCCCTCTGATTCTTCGTTACCGCATTGGTGTAGGGTGCCCAGCGGCCACAGTAAATTTCCACATAGCAAACAGGTTAGCCATCCTGGAGGACATAACTCTGACATCACATGGGTTTTCAATGATAGCAAGATCATCACCACCAGCAGAATCTCTCATGGGCTTCGTTCATAGTTACAACATAAACATCATCATTTTCCACATTAGGATATGCAATTCCATCTGGTACCTACATGAGAAATTTTAGAACATTCTTCATTTGTAAGATACAATGTTTGCTGGGTATTGTAAACATTTCTGTTGTACAATTCTAACCTGGGGCATTGTGTTATGTCCTCCTCTCTAAATTAAGGAAAATATTCTTCTAATCTTTAATTTGTATCAGTCAACATGCTTGAGATGGTGTTTTATTTCTGGTGTCCTTTTATCACTCAAATTGTTATATGGTTAAGATCTACTCACATTCCTGCATACATCGTGAGTTTACTTTTTATGAATTGTCTGCTCATAATCATATCACAATTACAGTGTTCTAAGTGTGATTTATAGGAACTCATAAAACTATTAAGACATTTGAAATTTCATATTTTATCCTCCTAATTTGTCACTCTGTTTCCTCTAATTCTAATTTTAATGGATATTTTTAATGAACTAGCACTATTAATTTTGTTATATTTAAATACACATCATTTTGCTTTATTTGTATTTTTTTTTCCATTTCAGTGCCGCATTTAAGGAATTACCTTTAAGTTAGTCAGGAAAGCACAAATAATTATGAACTTTTAAGGGATTTAACATATAATTGTTTGTACAAGTGAAAGTAAAACTTATCAAAGAGGGTGAGAAAACCCAGAAATCAATCTTCATTAAGCTTCATTAAACTGCTGCCAACACAGCCTTAAGAGACAAAGATTAGAGCACACTGCTCATTGAAGACCAGAGACTGCCAGTGAGATCATGGAATTAACATAGAACTATTAGGAATCTTTATTATGTGGCTGGGGAGATAGCTCAGTCAGTAACGTGCTTGTCACTCAATCATGAAGACCTGAGGTTATATCCCCAGCACTCACAAAAAAGCTGGGCAAGATGATATGCACTTGTAATCCCAACAGAGAGGAGGCATAGGCAGGAGAATCCCTGAAATTTGTTGGCAACCTAGCCTAGCTCAATCAGTGAGTCCGCCATCAGTGAGAAAGTGATCTTTCTAAAAAAAACAGTTGGGAAAGTATTAACATAAACACACAGCAATGGTTTCTGGCCTCACACACAAACACATGCATGCTCACCTGCCCATACACACCCCTGTAACAAACTTGTGTGAATACACATACCCCACACATAGGTGCTCAAAAACACCCACAGTCAGTTGAATTTAAATTTTCACTAAGAGTTAATTGTTGCTCCAGAGATGATGAAGGTCAGAGTGCACTGGCTTTTCCTTCCCTTCTGCCCTCTAATCTCATGCATGTGACTTCCTTCCTGTGTCCCTCCAGTCTCCTGCATGTAACTTTCATTGGCTGAACTCAGACGTAAGCCAGAAGAGAACTGATCCTGGGAAAGGATCTCAGCTGGCTTTATCCTGTGTGATTAATTGAAGAACTCAAGCAGCACCTCTTGATTACTGAAAAGTAGAAAATGTACATACAAATCACTCTTGGTTTGGTTCATTCCAAAGTTCTTACAAATACATGTAGTGACAGATATCCACCATCACAGTTCCTTCTATTTTCAATAAATTAACAGTCACTAACTGTGCAAAACTGTTCTTCATGTCAATTTCTATAATCATCCAATCTAACATAACCCTGTAAACTTGCTGAATACAACCTTAAATTATTTTGCAGTTTACAAAAATATGCTCTCTCTCTCTCTCTCTCTCTCTCTCTCTATATATATATATATATATATATATATATATATATATATATATATATATATATATATATTTGAAGAATGCCTGATGATTGCAGAGATAAAATAAGCCTGAAGTTTACTAATATATATGAGTCAAAATTTCCCAAAAGTGAAGATAATAATTATCTCCCTTTTTGTTTAGAAACTCTTTGAAAATAAAAAAAAAAAAGATATTACTGAGGCTGGAG
Source organism: Zapus hudsonius (assembly GCA_004024765.1). Classification (NCBI taxonomy): domain Eukaryota; kingdom Metazoa; phylum Chordata; class Mammalia; order Rodentia; family Dipodidae; genus Zapus; species Zapus hudsonius. Next base: position 24,297 of record PVHP010014768.1, read on the forward strand.
TGATATCTCAGCAGTTAAGGCACTTGCCCATAAAGCAGAAGTACCTGAGTTCAATTCCCCAGTGGCAACATAAAACCAGATACACAATGTGGCTTATGCATCTGGAATTTATTTGCAGTGGAGGTTCTGGTGTACCTATTCTCTCTCTCCCTCTCTCTATCTCTTTCTCTCTTTCAAATAAAGAAATTAATTAATTAATTAAAAAATATGTATTCCCCTTAAATGTAGTTTTGACCTACATTGTTTTTCTTAACTATGAAAGGTTTTCCTTCATCACATAAATTTCTACCATAAATATCAAAGAAAACAAATTATATAAAATGAATATTTATTTTATAATAATACAGCAGCAAAAATGTTTGATTTGAAATTCTGTAGCAGAAACTAATAAATGTAGGAAATATATTCAAACTAATATTTTTATAAGTCAATCATAAAACTCTTTGACACCCATGTGAGTTGTTGGCAAAGGAGACCTCTGATACAGTTCAAATTATTCCAGACTACTGACACTGCTCTTGGATTCCAATGAGAAATACATACCAAGACCTTATTAGTGAAGAAACCACTCTTTTCAGTTTCCAGACACTGAGAAATCAAACTGGAACTGAGCTGAAAGCTTCCTCTCTGGTAAATCCCTGTCCAACTCATACAAGGTGCTGCGTAGGCTGCTGTGGAAGAAGTCATAAGCAATCTGAATAGCAGAGTACCCTCCAATCTTTATGGCCAACCAGCTAGGCAGGATGTGTCCTCTAGTGCAATCATGCATGACTCTTATGGGACTAACTAGCTGTTCTCTAACTTGATATTATGTCTACTTCGTTGGGAATTCATTCTTGTGACTAGAAACCTAGTCAACGGCCATTGGCTTGGGAGGTCATAGTGCAGTGTTTACTGTTGCTTTGATAAATGGATGTGCTGCTCCTATGAAATGCCCTCTGAATATATATATATATATATATATATATATATATATATATATAAAATTATTCCTGTAGGTTTTTATCCCTCTCAGCTTCTCATTGCACATGGTGGTGACCACTGGGGATACTCAAAACTAATTAAAGTGATGCTAATTCATGGGTCAGGAAGGCTCAATGCTAAATGAAACATCTTCATCACTCTACAAACCTCAGAGAACAATGTGGGAGAGTGGACAGCAGACTTTAGGAGCAGAGGATGGGAAAGAGAGCTATGGAGCACCATTGTCCATACATGACATAGATGTTGCATTCATGACCTTATGGCTCGCACAGCATTGCATTGGTCAGCATTGCATAAAGGTGGTGAAGGAGGGCCTGAGGCCCCCATCTATCCCTCGGGAGTTACAGGCAGCTAATGGGAAGATAGGAGACTTTTCCTTTAGTAGTATAGTCACTGATACTAGCCATGTAATCTAGTGACTATGCTCCCACTCATACCCATGCAGAAAATCCTAAGTCAACTCAGTTGGTCACACACACACACAAACAGGGGAGATATCAGCATAGAAGAGGGACTAGATGGGAAGAAAATGGTGTCCAGTGAGGGGCATGGAGATGGAGAGAAGGAAAGGGGAGGGAATTATGAAAAATATACTATTATTGACAAATTATAATTCATTTAAATGTAGAATCATGAGAAACTATTTTTTAAATTTTTTTAATATTTTTATTTATTTTCAGAGAGAGAGAGAGAGAGAGATAGAGAGAGAGAGAGAGAGAGAGAGAGAGAGAGAGAGCCAGGACCACCACCTTGTGGGTCTGGCTTATTGGCTTATGTGGGTCCTGGGGAATTGAACCCAGGGCCTTAGGCACTGGAGGCAAGTGCCTTAACCACTGAGCAATCTCTCCAGCCCGATAAACTATTTTTAATCAATAAAGCACCACTAAGTAAAATGGAGAATTAAAATGTACATAAAGGAGATATAATTAGTCAAAAATTAAAACATTGAAGACTCAAATATAAAAAGCAAGAAAGAATGATATTAAAACAAATATGAAGAGAAGGAAATACAGGACACTTTACATTAAAAAAAATAAATTGCTTAAGAATATTTAATAATGTTACAAAGCTATACTAAGAGGTATAAAGTGTGCTAAAAGCAAAATAAGAAGAAAGCCAAGCATTAAGAATTGAACTTTTGCCTTATGTTTCTTCAAAATTTAAAACAAAGAATTCTTTAGCAACTTCTCATCATGACAATGCACTATCTGACAATCCTAACATGAAGAAGAATTTCAGGTGTCAATATGCATTCATGTATCTTGTATAAATATTAATAATTAATAATAATTAGTATATGAAACAATTACTACCATATCAAAATATATTAAATTCCAGAGATGGTATTATTGTTTATGTTAGCAGTAATAATCCCTCACAGAGGTTTGCAAAGACCGTTAGAGAATGGCAAAGCAAAAATCAGTCATAAGCCTCTTTCAAAAAGGGAATTATTTTAGTGCTTCTTTTAAATGAAGTAACTACTTTTATTTATCAGATAATAAGCGAATATATTAATGTGCACTCCTAATTTAATCTTGTAACTTTATATTGCTGAGGAGGAGGAAACTTAGAGACAACATGACTGAGGTGGACTGTCATTGGGCAGCTGCTCAGAATGCCTGCCTCTGGAGACAATAACCAGTTTGTCCCCAACTGTTGGGATTAATTCATTGAATCCATTTAAGCTCCTGAATTCTTATAACAGTGAAGTGCAAATCCATTGATTAAAGAATGACACATCTACCTGATTAACATATGAATCACCAGGCAGTGTAATTTATGAATGCTTAATGAATATAAGCCTGGGGAGATGAGTATTTATTATAATTTCAATCTTTGTATGATGTTGGCCTAGGGTGATATTTATGAAAAATAGGTACCCTATTCATAGGATAGGAAAACACCTAACATGAGCCATATTTATATGTACCATAAGAAAAACAATTTTTAAATGTTTATAAATAGTTGCTCACACAACAAAGGAATTTTTCTTCAATCATTTTTAATTTTTACATGGGGAATGCTAGTGCAGGTTACTCACCAGCATTCACACATTGCCAGCTGAAAGATGACAACATACAAGCAATTTTATTGGATGTTGTGACAGCTGCATTGCCTGACTATCACAATGACTGAGAAGAGCTTCACTCAGATCCATAACCACCAAACGCAGCTCAGCAAAGCTTGAAATAAAAGCACAACACTTGCTAATATCAGATCTGGATATGTCGTCCATTTGTTGAAAATGCCAGTCTTCTGACAGGAACAGCTTAAAAGTTTTGTTTGAAAAATCAAGCATGATTTTAGGTGAATGGATTTCTGACAAACAAGACTTAAGCCCCTGTTGTAAATCTTCCAATTAGTAACTTAATCATATTCATCTATGTGACAACATATATGTGTAATTTATTTGAAATGTGCTTTTCTATAATAAAGTCTCACTTACAGGTGTCAATGTTATATTCAACAAAGCAGCTGAACATAAACACTATCTCAGTGTTCTTGTTCAAAGAAAAGATTTTCTCACATCACTCAATCCAAATCAAGATGTGTGTCACTTGCATTTGGGAATCCTGCTTGTTGTCTGCTTTATACACTATCCCATCCATGCCTTCTCTGTGTGTATTTCTGAGCCTTCCAGTATTGTCCAAGAAGCTCCTTGGGCTTTCTGATACACATTTATTATCTCTCTTTGTGATCAACTTAACAATACAGCTTCAGATTCTAGTTTGACAGTTTTGGAAGCATAACACTTCTGTCATAGGACAAACAACAGAACTATGAGAAGAGAGTGATGGTGGTACTTCTGAATAATGATACCATGGCAGCCTTCTGAGATGAACCCCACATGCAATCTTCCAACTGCTGATTTACTGACTCTGGTGTAAAAGTGAAATCTATTAAACCTGTAGCATTTGATTTCTGAAATAATTTTAGCAAATACTTGACCATAAGGAACTGGTGCCTTTATTACTGTAATGATGATGATATATATATATATATATATAATATTTTATGAAAATCATAATATATAACATTTTATTAAAACCATAATTATCTATTGGGTATTATGATAATCCATCAATACAATGAATTATTTGCCTGTAAGAGAATTTGAAGTGTTTTCTAAAGAAAACACATCTGTAATACTTGTCATTATTTTTTTCCTGTCTATATTAGGAAAAATTAATTTTAGGTTTTAAATATCTTTTCACTTTTCTTTTTATACAACATATCTAAAGACAAAATAAAAATGCAATCTTCATAAAAACATATATTTTAGGTTTTAAATATCTTTTCACTTTTCTTTTTATACAACATATCTAAAGACAAAATAAAAATGCAATCTTCATAAAAACATATATTTTACTAAATTGATAATTTATTCCTTAATAATTTACCTGTAAAATAAATCTAATATGACCTAATTGTTGCCATTCTACTTGATTGTGATATGAGGTTACATATAAAATGCACTAAAGTTATAAAATTATAGATGTTAAATTATCTCCATTTTCTCATTTCATTAATTAGTGTTGGATATGGAGATGGAAAAGCGACAGAAATCCAAAGTGCATCCACACTGGCACAGATACTCCTCCCTCCTGTCTCTGTGTGGCTCTCCTGCCTGTTTTAACAAGAATGGAAAGCAAACAAAGTCAAGCCTTCCACTTTCCCTTCTTTCTCTTTATGTGTCACAGAGGGTGAGTTGCAAAGGGATCATTGATTTAAGCATCATACCTGAGGGAACCAGTATCTAGCAGTAAGTAGTCAGTAAAGTGATAGTTGTTTATATATTGACTTGATTTGATGTCGCTTAATAAAAGAATTATAAACAAGTGGCATTTTCAATTGTCTCAAATTTATCTATTTTACAATTAGGAACAGTAGCCAAATTATGATATTTTTATATTTTATAAAATTTCTAAGAAATCTCTCTCAAAATGGATTCATCCAGTTTACTGGAATATTTTAAATCAAGAACATCTTTACTATATTTACACACATGTATATATTCTTGATCAAAGAATAGTGCCCTATTTGTCACCTTAATATTGCATTTTACAAGAATTGATATTTTAGTAAATGTTATATGAGTGAGAGAAAAGAAATGTGAAACCACTGCATATCATTTTTAAACAGACTTTTCTCCGTTGGAAACTAGAAAATGATATTCCCTAACATTTTATTTTGTTTTCATTAGTAAATTTTGTAATCTTTTCTAGTTTTTTGGATACGAAAATATATTTTATAAGTATTTATTCAAGAAGACAGGCAGCCACTGTCTTTACTGCTGTGATGTCTGAGAGTTTAGCCCATGTTCGTCTCTCATCCAAGCTCTTTCACTATTGGCCTGCAAATCTATCATTGCTTCCCCTCAGGGAACCTCAGGGAAAGAGCAGGTACTAAGCACACTACATCTGTTTCTAATATAGACACTAGGATGGAGGAAATAAAATTTTCAGACAAAAAAAAATCCTGATCTGACATGATCCATAAAGTGTATCCCCACATTTTCCTACTTCTGATCTAAGTTATGAGGATTTTCATTTTTTCTTCTTATGTGTATTTGTCTTGTCTTGTCAGTGAGATATTTAAAATTCCAGTTATTAAATTTTTGTCCTTGATTTATCACTTATGCACTGCTCTCACCATGTCACCCTGGCTGTCACTTTTGATTTCCTCCTCTTTTGGGCTCCTTGAACTGAACTTATCTTTAAATACTTACACTCCTAGCACATGGGAAGCAGAGACAGAACAATTTCACTGAGGACCCCCAGTGGATTGGGGACAGAGAGGAGGGAAATGAGTGGACCATCATAAGATTTTCTCATGCAATGTATCTAATTAAGAACAATAAAGATATCAAAAATTCAGCTATCTAAGAAAATGAGAATTAATTTTGAAGTTTGAGTCATTTTATATTGCTCCTTCCTGTCAGATGTCTGTTACTGTAATAAATAATAGTATTTACATAACATTGAGTTTCCTGGAAGACCAGGAGGAAATTGCAAGTCTTATAAATTATATACTTTTATGTAAGACAATATCTCTCAAGCTTCATGTCGCATCAATATCACCCACAAACTCTGGCTCCAGTTCAGCAGGGTCTGGGATTTGTTGTTCTTGCTACAAGGATTTGATGCTTTGAGCTAAGATAAAACTGAAGCCACTGAGGCCGAAATAAGAAATAGGAAGTTTAATACAAGAACCGTTGCTTTTACCCAAATGATTTTTAAGTGTTAGCTAACAAATAAATTGCACATATTAATTAGTGATATTTTGACACATGTATACAAAGTATAATGCTCAAAAAATAAAGTAGCATTCCTGTCTTCTTAAACAACTCTTATTTATGGTGAAAACATTTAAAATTCTTTCTTCTAGCCTTTGATGCTTTAATGATTATCAACATAAGGCTGTAGCTATATATTAACCATGAAAAATGAGTACAGATAATTTTTGGCATGGCTTATCTCAAGTACAAATATATGCAAACATGTATACATGGAATTTTAATTAAAATAATCAAATGCTTCAGGTGGTAATTTGTAAATATAAAGATATGTTCTTTAGTTAGGTGTTTCTTACATTAGTAATTGAAAACTCTTTAGTATGTTAATCTTAAAATGTTGAGTTTTAAATGACAATTTGAAAAAAATTCTTGCATTTACTTATGAGACATAGACAGAAACATAGAGAAAGAATGGCTTCCATAGGTCCTATTGCCTCTGCAAAGGAACTCCAGACATATGAGGCACTTTGTACAACTGGCCTGGGAATTGAACCCAGGCAAACAGGCTTCGTAAGAAAGTGCTTTTAACTGCTGAGACATCTCCCTGGTCCCAGTAAATCACAAATTTAAAGTTTACATTTTGTTTCTATCACACAAGAAACTGATGCAGACACAAAAATTCTCAATACAGGTGAATGAAGAGGTCTGTTATAGAAATGACTTCCATCTTACCTCCTATAGATCTAGCTTATTGAAAATGTGTAAATCTAGCAGACACTTCAGCTTCTCTCAGAAAATTGATGTTGTAACACAGAAACAAAGAAATTAAATGCTTTCTCAAAAGGTTATAAAGATAGAGTGGGGGCTGGTTCTTTGATGAGATATAGAGACAGAATAATTTAATTAATACAGTGGGTCAGGGAGAATCTTACACATACCAGTTGGAGTTGAGAGTGACTGCTCTGTTTGGTGAATGAAATAAAAGAGAGAAAAGAGGACATGACAAGTGTATGAAGAAGGACAAACCCCCCCATCTGGAGTACAGATTACCTTCTTCTTTAATATTTATGAAATCAAAGAAAAGAGAATTTGAATATTAACAAGTCCATAGATGATTTTTAATCACACTCACAGTTCAGAACTTGTGATCTGAAGGCATAGTTTATTAATTAGAAGTTCATCCAGACCATTTCTTTCAAACAATAATCATCTCAGTTATAATTCTGGAATGTACTGAAAAAAATTATCATATTATTAGTTGGGGGCTGTGTGTCCTGAAAGATATTCATTGTTACCAGTAGAAGATAAATTCATATTTTAAGAGAAAGATGCTAATGTTCTTATTCTGCAATGAAAATGTGGGAGAAATTAAAAACTTGCTCTGACAGAAAACTTTTTATGACATCAAACTCTGGGATGATCTTCTAAATGCAATAACTGTGCAAATATGAGTGAAACATAATTAAGAATCTTAAAAGTCTGATTTAATTAAGTCATTTTAAATAAAAATGAAAATAAATATATTTTTGTCAATTAAAAGTGATATAATAAAGTAAATTAATATTGAATATTCTAGTAATACATAACACATCAGAGATCAGCTCTTGTGAAGTTGTGATGTACTTATAGAGAAAAACGTATTTCATTGTTGAGAAGGGAGCTTCATGTTTATTCATTCCCTTAAGTAAACCTCTTCTAATTTTATAAGAATTCCATCATTCTTTTTTTATTGGCCATAATGAGTTACATTATTTAGTGGGCAAACAATGAGTTGTTATCCCTAATTCCCCGATGCCACCCTCCTCCCATCCCCAATCAGCTGGATATTCTCCTCCATGGGTCATCTGATTTTTTTTATAATTCACTGTATGTAACACTATTATGTTTAAATCTTTGACTTATAGAATATGATCTCTCTTGATTTCATATGTTTTTTTCACTGATCACATTTTTAAAAATGTGTTTTTCTTCTGATATTTTAATGTGACCTCCATACGGATGCAAAAGCTCTATCTGAATTCAAAGTTACCTAAAATATGGACAGAATAACTGATCATTAAGAATGGATATACTTTGCTTCAAAGGCACTTGATATCAGCTAATGTTCTGTGGTTGCAGCGAGATTGCTCTAAGCAAGTGTCTTAGAATGATAGAACTCTTTTGCACCTCCTGAGAAAAGAGTGGGCAGAATTTTCTATCCCATTCCTTTCTGCCTCCTAGAAATGACCAGTGTCCTCTTACTCCTTGGCTCATGGCCCTTTATGTCACTCTCTACTTACCTCTAAATGTCACTTTTTCCTCTTTAATTCTCCCCATGTCTCGATTATGAAGATACCTCTTGTATGTAAGTCCAACTTGAAAATTCTATGTAATTTACACTATAAATCCTCAAATAAATATTGTCTGCAGAGACCCTATTTTTGCATTTCAGGATCAGTAAATGATTACTCAGGAGACTCATTTTTCTACTTACTTATAGAAATAATATTTTAGTATGTGATATTAATCATAAAAACAATGTTTCCCAGCTAATAGCTACTACTGGATTATTGATAACTATCCTTTATACAATTATGAAAATTACTGAAACTTCATTCCATAAAGGGCCTAATGTTATAGATAATTGTTTCTCCAAATAATTGACTAAAAGAAACACTATATTCAGAAAGTGCATTCACTGACAGATGCCACAATAAATATTCAAACATGTTGACACATTAAAAACAGATGAAATTCTTTGGAGAAAAACAGTTTCTAAGATACTTTATTTTATCATTGTTAATGGCTTTTCATATATTTGGTTGACCTGAACAGAAATTAACATGTAGTTCAGCAAATTCTTAGCTGAATTACTTTACAAAAAACAAGCCAAGATTTTCTATGTTAGGAGTCATCACTTAAATTGTCTTTATTATTATTTTGCATGTTTTAAGATAGAATCAATTTGTATAATTTCAATGAAGCAACTGTAGCAATCTTTTTGTTATTTATAAATGACATTTTGACATAAAGCACAAAATCTAGACCAAGAAAAAAGGCATGGCCTGTGAACTGAACATTCTCTGTTGTTGTTTCTTGCAGAAAGGAAATATATTTCTATAACCTTACATTTTTTAATTCTTTCATTGGTTATTGTGAGAATCATTTTATTGTGTGTAAAATAAACTGTTCAATTCTACACTGTATAGTGTACATTTGTTTGAGCAAGACCAAATTCCCTGGTCTATTCCACAAATAACAGCTAGATGCATTTTTAGTTTGGATATTTTTCAAATAACACTGTGGTTTTTTGAATGTCAAATGTCCCCAGTGGACTCGTGAATTTGAAATCTTACAGCCAGTGGTGTTGTTTGAGAAGGTTTTGGTACCTTTAGAAGGTGGAGCCTTATTAGAGAAAGTGTGCCATTAAGTAAGGGACTTGAGGTGATATACCCTAGCCTTGTTGGCTTTATATGCTTCCTGCCAGGAATGTGAAGAATTGGTACTGACTGCTACTGCCATGCCTTCCCTACCAAGGCTGACACTTCCTCTCACAGCTCTCATCGGAAATAAACTCTTTTTGTACCATAAACTGCTTCTACTCAGGTGTTTTGTCCCAGCAATGACAAAGTAAGTGATATAAATACTTTTGAATATTTCTCACTTCATGGATTAATATGAAGACTTCCAGTTTTACATGCATGATCAAAATAGTTGGTAATGATAATTTATGTAGTGAGCTTTAGTGTAGATTGCTCATTTCCAGAATGTAAGAGATTTTGCTGCTCCAGGGCTCATTATTCCATCTTTGTTCACCTTTTCCTTTCACAATTTCCCTGCTGTTTCATTTACAGGACTGTACTAGTTCCTTGCCAAAAGGGTTTAATATGAATTATTGGATTCATGTTAAAAAATATTATTAAAAGTTTAGGTTTAAATTTCACTGGTCTTCCACTACTGAGTGCTTTTACTTTTGGCAAGTTACTTTCCCTCTTATGCTTTTATGTTTCTCAGTAAAGTGGGGATTACTGCAGCATCTTTATCCTGGAAATGTGATCATTCATATATAATAATTAGTCCTTAGAATATCTAAGCACTGTGTAACTGAGTACTATTAGAGCTGCTCTTTTCCCCTCTCTATTCTTGTCATCACCTGATTTATTTTATTTAAAAAAGGCTTTTTTTTCTGATTGCTACTGCAATCATCCCACATGACCAGGTAAGAATGTAGCTCAGTGGTGGAGTGCCTGTCTAGCACATTCAAGACTATATCCCCAGGAATACAATACCAGACCCATATTAGCCATTTGCATCTCCTAATACCAAATTTATGCAGTGAAATGCAGCTCAATCTCCTGCTTACTTTCTTATCAATATATATTTTTAATCTTTACTATTTTTGGCACATTTAACGATTCAAATCCATTGTCTTTCTGAGTAAAATATAGATCTCTTAGAAAATCAGACTCTGGATTGTTGAAAATGAATTTCTTATTTTAAACTACTTAAAATGTCACAAGATTCTGCAAAAATATTAGTAAAAACAAATTGAAAATTCTTTTCTTGAACAACAGTATCATTTGGTGACATTCTGCATTTACTCATAATTTAAGGTCACTATTTTGTACATTACACTTAATTCATTTTTTAACCATTGACAATGCTACATATATATTGGGCAGGAAGTTCAGTTTTCACCTATCATCAATTCCATCCACTACCACAAGGTGGGTAGCAAAGTTAACCTTGAAAACTGTCCCTTTGAGTTTCAGAAATGCTGAGAGAAAACTTTGATTAGACTAATATAAAATAGGGTGTATATTTGGGTGGGGATGCGATACTGGGATTTTTAACCCAGAACCCAGTACCTTATACAAGCGTAGGGAGGATTTTACCTGTGAAGTGCATCCTAAACTCTGTACTAAAAATTTTAAAGAATAAGAATATTGAACTTGAAGACATGCTAGAAGAAAATTTCAAATTAATGAGGCATAGATATGTATTAAAAATAATCAAGGAACAAAGTCCAATACATTAGCCTGTACCTACAGGCCTTATTAATCCAAAGACTGTGCCAGAAGTACTGCTTGAAATGAGACCTCAACATCAACATGTAACACATAGAAAGACACCATCTCTTGAGGGAAAACAAGAGGAGAGGAGAGGTGAGAAAAGAAAAGAAAGGAAGAGAACAGAAGGAAATACAGGAAAGGAAGGAATGAATCAATCAGTAAGTTGTGAGTCAACTTTACAAAACTTAAATGTGCAAAATTATAGTTCTTGTAATCATAATAATTACTGGAAATAAAATAATGAGAAGTTGCTGAGTTTGAATCAAATATAAATGCTTAAGAATGTTCATTAAATTATTATTATTATCAAATTAAATTAAATTAAATTATTGTTAAGAATGTTCATTAAAGCCATTTATAAGAATCATGGAAAGTGAAAACTGTACCATGACACACAGTAAGCATATTGCTCAAAAATATTGGCAAACAGACGGCTTAAAACAAGAAGAAGAAAAACAAATGTAATATAAAGAGCATACAGAACAGTATGGCTGCTGAGCTGTTTTTCAAAACAGTCAGAGTAATGATAGTGAGGCTCAATACTACAAAAAGATCTATCTTCAAATCTATAATAAGTGAACATGTCATTTATTTTAAAAGGCAAAGGGAAGACTTAGGTTTAAGGAAGATGAAAAAAAATCATCTCCAGCAGGCTGATACTGTCAAGAATGTTAAACAAAAACCTATCTGGTAAATGATATCAGATATCACTATGGAAGAAATATAATGTTTTATTGGTATGTGTAATATCTGAGCAACTTATTGAAAGAATGTCAGTGATAGTTACAGTAAAAGGAAAAGAATGAAAGAAATACTAGCATGAAATGTATGGAATGGAAAGTAGACTGTGGTCACTGACCATGGATTCAGAAAAAAAAAAAAAATGACAGGTTCAAGAGCCCAGGAAAACTGGCTAGTTTTAAAACCAGTGAAGGAAAACTGAAAGAGGAATGGATGGATACAAGAAGGGTACACACATCAAACATTGTAGTTGCATTTCACTTGCTGGAACAAAACACCTCACCAAAAACAGTTGATGGGAAGAGAGGTTTTCTTTTGACTTTCAGTTTGTAAGGGAAGCTTCACGATGACAAGGATAGGATGGGAGAGCACAGGCTGGACATCACCATTGTCACAGCAAATGGAAAACTACAACAGAGTGAGCCAATTTCTGGTGATAACTGCCTATAACACCCCTAAGTCCATCCCTAAAACACATAACCTCCAGCAAGGCTCCACCTTTCATCAGCTTCAGACAAATTCAGAATACATGAATGTAAAGGATTCATCATATTCAAACCACCACAAAACAGTAATCCATTCTAGTTAGGTAGCACGAAAAAACATAAATCACAAAAATACAGAGAGAGGAGGTTTATGTTACTCACATTTCAGATATATGGAAACATTCCTTTCAGAGAAACAGCTTCCAATTCCTTTTTTCTTTGAAACACTGACACTGACACTTTTACCTTTGGCCTCATGGTGGCATTGCAGCTCCAGGAATGGCACTGTATCCAAGAACTGGGAAAGGCTTCTAGAGTCTTTCTCCCACACCCTGTGATGATATACCAAGTGCATCATAAAGAGCTTCAGGTAAAGTGATTCAGCACTCCATAGTGCATTCAAGATGAAGGTGAATAGAGTTGACTATTATCATAAGTGTTACTACATAAAATAATAACCTTGAAACAAATAAAAAATATAAGAATAAATATAAGAAAAAAAACCTTTGAAAGAAATGTCCCAAAATAATAATAATGATAACAATAATGATACTATCCTCATAGTAATACAATACTAAAAAGATGAAAGTCAAATTAAAAATATATTTCAAATTTGAATAATTTATTAAAATATTAACTTCAAAGCACACTTAGAACTCAAGGAAGACATAGTATCTAGACAACTTAGAAACTAAGCTAAGAAAAAGTGAAATCATCACTGAAATAGCAACCACATTTGGAGATAGTAAAGAAAATAAAAAACTAATATTGCTTAGGTCATAATAAGGTAGAAAAGGAAATGAAAATGAAATTTAAAATAAATTTGATCTCTCTCTCTCTCTCTGATGGAGACTGTGTATTTCTTCAGAAGGCAGTGACAGAAGCCATGGAAGACCCAATTCCACTAACAAGCCATGGATGATGGCTGACATCCTGGCAGGAGATGAACCACCCCTGGCCTGTCATATAGGCCCTAAATGAAACCTTTGAGAAAGTGATGAGATAAACAAGAGACCCATCAACATAGCAAGCCAGATAACCCAGGAACGGTCAATGGAGACAGACACCAATAATACCCAACACAACCCAAACAGAAGTCTAAAGACACTTAAAATCTCAACAATAAAGCAGAGTTAAAACTCACCCACTATGACTCAGGGTGGAAAGTATGTAAGATCCATGGTAGGGGAGAATATCCAGAGATATTGTCCCCCTCAGCAACAAAACACAAAGGGGGACAGAACTGGCAACCTCTAGAGCAATTTGAAATTCTCTACCCCTTGGACTGATCCAGTATATCCACCAAGGAGGATCCCCAGTGGATTGGGAACAGGGTGGAGGGAAAGGGGGGGTCCCATCATAAGATTTGCTCATACAATATATCTATTATGGATAATTAAGGTATTTAAAAAAATAAATTGTGAAAACCATAAAATGTAAATGAAAGGGAATATACATATATAACTAATTTCTATTAAAAACTAATGAAAAGCACTTGGAAAAAATTAACCATTTTTGGAGGAGTTAAAGATTAAAAATTTAATATTATAAGTTATATTTATCTATTAACATTGAGGTATATCTTAGTAAGTTCCCTGATGTTCACAGTTAAACAAAATATTTTAATATATAGGAGAAAGACTATAGAAATAAAATTGACCACTGATATATCATGGGATAGGCTTGGTTTAGGTCAGA
>PVHP010014769.1:0-38393 GCA_004024765.1 Zapus hudsonius
ATGTCAGACCAATGTCTATGTGTCTAAAGTTCATCACTTGCATGGAAAGAGACTGTCTTGAGGAATTTGCTCTGTGTTCCTCTGCTCCACAAATCAATTCTGAACTCAGCAGCCTACCTTACACTTCACCAGAGTTCTCTCTGAGGCCTGGTAGCATTTCACTCCCACAGCCTCCCACATCTGTTCCTGCTGTGTCAGCCTGGTTTACTTCATTCTAGCCACACAGGCCTCTCTCCAGTCCCCTGAAAACAGGTCACTGACAGCTCTGAGCTCTTGCATTTTCAGTTTTCTTTGCCAAGAATGATTTATTTGTCTCTTCTCTCATCTCCTTCAGGCCCATCTTCATCTGCTTGGGCTCCCATAACTAAATAGCGTGGGCTATGGGACTTCACTGAAACTTATTTTCTTACTACTCTGGAGGCTGGAAGGCCAAAATAAAGGTTCCTGATGATTCAGTCCCTGGTAAAGGGCCCCTTTTTTGGCATGAAGTCAGCTGCCTTCTTACGGTGTCCTCACATAGCCTATCTTTTGAGTATGAATGTCAAGAAAGGATGTTTTTCCACTTCTTCCTCATCATAAGAGCCCTTCCGTCATGACCTAATCTAATAAAAATTTCCAACCACAGATTCCCTTCTCAAATACTGTCCACTAGGGCCCAGGGCATCACCATATAATTTTTGAGAAGGTGTAACTTTTGGTCTATGACAAGGTTCTTTTGCTTAAGCATCTTATTGAGAATGTTCTAGAATACTATATTTTAAACGGCTTGTATTCCAGGGCTGGAGAGATTGCTCAGCGGTTAAGGCACTTGCCTCCAGTGCTTAAGGCCCTGGGTTCAATTCCCCAGGACCCACATAAGCCAGACCCACAGGTGGTGGCCCTTGTGAGTGTTCTCTCTCTCTCTCTCTCTCTCTCTCTCTCTCTCTCTATATATATATATATATATATATATATATATATATATATATATATATGTAACTCTGCTTGAAAAAGAATAAATAAATTTAAAAAATAAATAAATAGCACATATTACATAACCATCTCATCTTGCATCTCGTCCTTGTCACTTTAATCATAGTTGATCTACGGTGTATTTTAGATTACAGAACAATATTTGTTGCGTATTTCCCCCTCATGGGAATGGATGGTAGCCCATGGTGGAGCACCTTTTTCTAGTCCAGGTGTGTATTATTAAGTCACACTTTGAGTTCAATGTTGAATGGACACTTTCATCCATTTTGACTCACCTTCCCATGATTTCAGAATCCTGTCTCGGGTACTTAAAGATAAGTAACCACTTCCAGTTTTCCTTCTGAAGCCTTTACACATTTACAAACCCAAAATCAGCCAGCTTTGGCCGAAACACACAGGGGTTATGAACCCTCCTTCACTAATAACCCTCTCCATATTGTTTTTGTTTTGGCCTTCTCAAAGTCCAGGCAGAGATGAGCTCACAAAGGGGAGTAATTAGGAGAAGAAAACATACACCCAACTTTGCAAATACAGATACAAATACAACTTTGCAAAAACTAGGTCGCTGTCTCTAATGTAAAGAACAACCCTATCAGTAATCAGGCTGTGTTCCACTTGTGTGAAAACATCATAATTAATTGAATACTTTTAATTCTGAATGTTGTGGGAAAATGTGTGCCTGTCAGAAATGGGCTTTTTGTGTTTCTATTTTGGCACAGGACATTTGCTTTCACAGTACTTGGAATATCTTCTAAGTAAGCTAAGTGTCCAATTCATCATCAAGGGAATCCACACTTTGCTCACTATGTGACACAGACTCATGACCTACTTTGAATGAGCAAGACCTGACCATGCACCTCACACTCAGTATGACTGCTTCTCCACAGGGCACAGAAGCTCCCTTATAAGTTTGGCTAATGCCATAGAATACCACGTAGGAACTTCCTCTTGTGACTTGTATTTGCTGGGGGTGAATTAAGCACCAGCCTTCCTTGGCTAACCTTTAAGAAACCTCTTGAGTAGGTAGTAATCACCCTTGCCAATGATCTGGGGCAAATCAAAGCACGTCAAGTTGCCATCACTGAAACATTCATAAGACCCAGCTAGCATTTCCTCCCCCTGAGTTCTCTTGATAAGAGAGTGCACAAAGAACACAGCTATGGTCGAAAGAAGTACAAAGGAGCCATTATATTCTGCTTCCCACGTTTAGCCAAAAACAGAAACAGAGTCCTCTTGTCACATTGAAATATTGTTGGCAGGTTTCAAACATCTACTCAGGTATGTTACACATGTGATGCACTGTAACTCCAATCTCAAGTCAAGGTTCTGGGATGAATTGGAAAGGAGGACCTAAATGCATTTGTTTTGCAGGAGAAGAAGGAAAAAAAATAAGCAAAATTTAAATGAAAAATGATGTACTTTCTGATTAAGCCTTCAGGTCCTAAGGAATTAGCTACCACTCCATTAACAAAACATTTCCTTCTTAGTTTATAGATGAAATGTAATTTTAACTTAAAAAAAAACCTGAGTTTAATGAAGAATGTGACTACATTTTTCTGGGGTTTTATATATATATATTTGACCTCTAGATTTTGTTGAACTTAAAGTAGCTGAGAGTGGTCTTCTGATGTTCTTCAAGAGATGACCCAAATTCCCACCAAAGTGTTGGATTTACTTGCTATGTTTCTCCAGCCAAGGATGAAGAGAAGAATCCTTGTCACTGAGATGGATCGCAAAACAATTAGATGGGAAATATCATTGATACCTGGCAATGTATTGTATCTGGTAGAACATTTTCTATATGGTATGATTTCAGGGACAGGCTATAGAGAATGAAGATACATGTAATAAATACTTACTATGAGACTTATATTTGCACCACCACTTTATACATGTTCACTTATATCTCAAAGCTGATGAGATATAAGGCTGAGAGCATCTTCTGGTCTAAATGGATGTGTCCTTCCTAATTCATAAATTTGAAGACTACACACAAGTCTGCCTCCACTTATAAGTCAGAAAGTAATCAAGCTTAAATGAGATCATAGGGGTGGGGTTCTCATATGCGTTTAGAATTCTTATAACAACAGACGTTGGAGCACCCTGACTCTCTCTCTCCTCCATATTTTGAAGACAGAAAGAGATATAAAATTATTTCATTAGAAACTGAAATACCTATAACCTAAATTATGGACTTCCAGCCTCTAGTACTGTCAGAAAATAAATAAATATTTTAATGCCACCCCCATGTGTAATGCCTTGGAACAAAGGCAGAGTAGTCTAACAATAAAGGGTTAGGGAATATTTCAAAGATTACAAAGCTAGGAAGAGGTTAGACTTTAAGTTTGTCTGGTGACAATGCATGTGCCATTCTCCTGCTTCACATCTGTTCTTCCATAAGGTTGTATTTGTCTCCACTGATGGAATACAGTAGGTTTTCTGTGATGTCAATTAGGTCCTGATCCTAGGGGCTTGAAGCCAAAGCTTTATTTCTCCCCCAGCCTTATGTGAACTGTAGGTCACCTGAAAACTGTGCTCCATGTCATCCTTGACCAAGGACATGAGCTCATATTTCTGCCTATAATTGATCCATGTTCCTTTGCCTACACGAGCAAGCCAAAGGACCTAGAAAGTATAATCTAATGTGAGGAAAGAGATTCCAGGTAAACAACACTAATGATCTCAGGCCTACCCCAGGAATGTGTGAAAATCTCACTGAGTTTCTGGTTCAGTATAGAATTCCAGATGAAAATTTAATTGCTACAGGGCCAGACCTTTGATCTATAAGGCCATTAAAAATTTATTACACTGTCAGAGAGCTGGTGCTATATATGGTCATTGTATATATATATATATATATATATATATATATATATATATATATATATATATATTTCAGAACAATTTGTTGTATACAATAAATATATACTATTTATTTATTTAATAATTTATTCAATGTGTATAAGGGCAGGCATATGCTTTCCATGGTGTGTAAAGGTATCGTGGTTTGATCCAGGTGTCCCCCACAAACAAATGAATGTGTTCTGACGGATAGATCCTCAGCTGATGGCAGTTTGGGTTTTACAACCTCTCTGGAGCTGTGTTGTTGGGGGCGGGCTTATGGGGTTATAAACCAGCTTCCCCTTGTCAGTGTTTGGCACACCTTCCTGCCACTGTTTGCAGTGCTATGTCAGAGGTGATGTCCACCCCTCTGCTCATGCCATCGTTTTCCCTGCCAGGATGGAGTCTCTCCTGGAATCCATAAGCCTAATAAACCCATTCCTCCACAAGCTGCTTTTGTTTGGCTTCTTTCTGTGCAGCAACAAGAAAGCTGACTGAAACAAAGGGAAAGATGGAGGACAACTTCAGGGGTCTCTACTTGACTTCCACCTTGTTCAGACATGGTCTTCTGATCTCCTTTGCCATTGGCTTGGTAATGCCCTCTCCATTAGCCTCCATTTTTCTCTTGCCTACATTCCACTGGATGCGTAATCAGAACATGTGGGAAGACTACCCTATCCATATATGTGAGATGTCATAACGGAACTAAGTGAGCCATTTAATATTGCTAAAAGGAATTTTCACTTTGCACATTATGACTTTTACTTTAATATTGTATTGATATTCAATGGTCTTTGACAAGTACTTTGATTCTGCCAATTGCAATGAGATCCCAGGCCTACAAAGCAGAAATCATGAGTCCTGGCATGGGCAAGGGCAGTAATTGCCTCATTTAGCCATGATCAGATAAAAAAGAAAAAAAAAAGACAGAGTAAGAAGCAAATGAGACTTCTCTAATTGGATGGT
Source organism: Zapus hudsonius (assembly GCA_004024765.1). Lineage (NCBI taxonomy): Eukaryota > Metazoa > Chordata > Mammalia > Rodentia > Dipodidae > Zapus > Zapus hudsonius. Next base: position 4,780 of record PVHP010014769.1, read on the forward strand.
ACAGAGATGTCCTTAGAACAGACCTAAAGAAAGTCCCTATTTCTAGATTAGGAAAGTATTGAGGCATAAAGAAGCTGTTACCAGATAATTCCATGCCAGAGTATTTTTAACATAATTACTTCCATATTTTAATGAAGGCATATTGGGAGCCTCTATGAGCCAAGTGATTGACTTTATGCCCTTCTTACGCCTACTTGAATACATAAACATTACCACAGCTTTTAGCTAAGGTTATGATTTTTGAAATACAGACAGAACGGTAAGAGAATTTCATGTCTCCAGGTCCTTTGGTCTTTATATCTATGTTGTCCTCACATCTCTCCAGCTGGAATGAATGTCTTCCTCTTCTGAAAGTTTAGCTTGGAGAAGCTTCTGTGATAGGTTCTACTCTCAGACTTTGACCTCTGTGCCATCAAGAGGAAGGTGGGGCTCTCAGGCCACTGTACTCCAAGAATGACTCAGCAAGCCCATGTCTAATATTTTAATAATTGAATTATTTCTAAGCCCTCCCCCAACTATAGAAATAATAAGTATCTAATGCATGGGATGATTAATGAGAATAAAGGACACAATACAAACATAATGTGTTCAGAACTAAAATACTCATTAAGAGAGCACTTTTGTATAGGAGTCACACTGAGTAGCAAAGTCTCTTAATTAGTTGTACACACACATACACACACACACACACACACACACACACACACACACACACACACACACACATAGATATTGTAAGTCAGGGTCTTGCTATGTAGTGCAGGCTGGCCTCAAACTTGTGATCATCCTCCCTCTTTCTCCTGAGTCCTAGGGTTACAGAGCAAACTACCATGTTTGTTTAGTTTAAAAGTATCTTGGTTGTATCCTAAGTTAGTGTTGCAGTCAGCTTTTTTGTTGCTGTGCAGAAAGAACCCAAGCAAAAGCAGCTTGTTGAGGAATAGGTTTATTTGGCTTACAGACTCCAGGGGCGACTCCATCCTGACACGGAAAACAATGGCATGAGCAGAGGGGTGGACATCACCTCCGCCACAGCACTGCAAACAGCGACAGGAAGGTGTGCCAAACACTGGCAAGGGGAAGCTGTCTTATAACCCCATAAGCCCGCCCTGGACAACACAGCTCCAGAGAGGTTGTAAAAACCAAGCCACCATCAGCTGAGGATCCATCAATCAGAACACATTCATTTGTTTGTGGAGGACACCTGGATCAAATCATGACAGCTGTTTTATTCCCCTGCTAACAATCACATGACTTTTCAAAACTTACTGTTCCTATGTCTGTTTCCAGAATTAAATAGAGTATGGCAAGTTTTCCACCTGATGAGCTTTAGGTTGTCTTATTCATACATTATATACATTTGTTCTGTAAGCAGATTTCTATCTGCCCTATATTAGGGTTTGGTTAGTAGTTCTCGGTTACCGATCCTTAATTTGTTTTTAAAATTAATTAATTATTTATACAAAATGCTTGCACACAGAGACCCTATCTCCTTTAGCCCAATTCTGCTGAAGGTCTTTGGTGGGGTTATTGTTATTCATAGTGGGGACCAAGAGTTTCGGTCAGTCTCTGCAAGGATGGGTGTAAGATGGTGTCCCAGGCTATTTTCACCCACCCTGGGGCTCTTAAAATCTTTGTGCCCTCTCTTCGGCTAAATTCTCTAATCCTTGCTGGAAAAGTTAGGACGTGATCTACTGTTGCTTTCTCTGTAGTCTCTGGATCTCTGTTTTGATGAGATTTGAGTGACCTCAGTGTCTGTCACCATTTCCCTGGAGCTGATTTTCAGGCTAGCCATGAGAGTAGTATCTGTGTCACCACTTCCCCTGTGATGATTTTCTGAGCATGGGCAGATGAGGTGAGGGTGACCCATCGCTGGTGGACAGTTGGCTCTCTCTTCTTGATGGATTGATGCATCCTTGTTTTCTCTGATATTCTTCTTCATGCTTTGGCCACCCCACATGAGCTGGTGCAGAACTGGGAACAGGGGGTTACTCACACATCAAGTACCCATATCCTCAGTTCTATCCCCTTAACACTATCAAAACTTTTTAATTTTTAAAAATTTATTTATTGTTAATAAGTAAAAACTCTATATGAAGAGGTCTTGTGTTGGTATCCCCATTTTCCTCTCCCCCTCCCCCCAATCCACTAAGGAAGGTAATGGAGACAGACACTATCCAAACTTTTAAAGCTGAGACAAGAAAAGTGATAAAATTATCTTTCAAGTATTTTAGGTTGATCATATATGGTAGGAAAGTTTGGAATTTGAATTTAGAACACATGAGTGTTGACTCCTGACATTTTATAATCCTAAAGCATTCAGGAAGTTGGTGTCTATAAAGAGAAAATAGTCATGGATGAGAAATTGATTATAGAGAAGGAAGAGATATTTTCTAAGCTTGTTATGAAGTGTGCTATATTTTTAAGAACAACAATGATAAAATAATTATAACCAGTATTTGTTTCATGCTTGGCATACATACATACACCACTAACTACACTAGGTTCAGTGGCTTATTTAAACCATCCCAGAAACACTTTAAGTGAGGTACTAGTATTGCTGTCACTTTATTTTAATAATACTTTTAGTACTCATAATAAAATATGAGTAACAATAAGTCAGTATCAGTTGACCAGAGCCCTTCACATGAGTACATGGAGTAAAATACAGAAAAGGAAAAAGGGAAGAATATTGAACTGAACATCCAGTGCACACATACTGAGTACCAGGTACTTTACATGTACCACCTTATATAATCCAGAGTAAAATGTATACAGGGGACACACACACACACACACACACACACACACACACACACACATTGAGAAACTAATTCTCTGAAAAGGTAAGCAATTTATAAAAACTGCATCATTTGTATTAGTTTTAACATATAGCCTAGTTATATCAGATTTTTAAAAAATCATATATATATATATATATATATATATATATATATATATATATATATATATATAGTGTTTAGTCATGATTACAAGTAGAGAGTTTGTTTTTGGAGTTTTAGTGGAGATCTAAACAGATTGACTAAAGAGTACTATTGTTTCTAATAAAAATATTTTGGAAAGCCAGGCATGGTGGTGCATGCCTTTAGTCCCAGCACTTGGGAGGCAGAGGTAGGGACTGTAATTTTATTAAATTGAAGCCACATGAACGGAAAATGCCAACCATTGGAGCAATAATAGTCAGTAGAAAATGATCTATCTGAATTGATATAACAAATGTATTCCAGAAGAATCATTGTCTTACTGTCTGAATTTAATGTCATTCACTGTAAGTAATCTGTGCAGGGGCACGTGGGAAGTAGTCACACAAAGACATGTGAAGATGGGGCCTTTGGGCCATTCACTGGTCAAGGGCTTCCCTTCTGGGCATTATGCCATTCAAAACAAGCAAATGGAAGATGGCATCCCAGGACTTACAAACTGCAAGAAAGGAAGACAAAGCTGAGAGACTAAAAGAAAAAGACAGGCATGGACTTGAAATTGCCCATAACCCCACTGACCTTGGATCTAGGATCCCAAACAAACGAATAATGCATAATGTGTTTTACTATATTAGTTATACACTTTTAGCTATGGCGTATAGAAGACATTTCTGATCAATTTTAACAAAAGAATACTTATCAGAAGTTCAAAGGGTAGATAAAGAATGAAAGGAAAACCTATAAAAATAAAGACAGAATGACAAAACTGTTCTTTTTATATTTAAAAAAATTCCAACAACAGCTTACATCTTTAGCTATCACTGAAGGGTGAGGTCAATATCAATTTTCTGTCCTGTTCCCACAATTCAATCATCAGCAGTGTCCTCTCGTCAAGATTGGGTTACATACATGCCTCCCATATTGGTAGGGAGAACGCAGAATATTGATAAAAACTGCCCACTGTGAGAAAGTGGATCAGGAACAAAGGAATCAATATATGATGTCTGGAAGGAAGAGAAAGAATGGAAGGCAGAGAAACAATTTGCCTTGAATGGACACTGCGGAGACCAAGGACTGACCAGTTCTCTAGGAGGTACACAGATGGTGGAGTTTCTCTGCAAACTGAACACTTTCTACATCTGAAAAGGAAAGTTAAACATCTTTCTACACATATAATATCTAAATATTTCATATTTCTTTTAATGGTTTATTTAAAAGTATAATGTACATATGCTTTATTTTTCTTAAGAAAAGCATCTGTTATTGATTTTATCTACACATAAAATTTGAATATTTGCTATACACTACAGATAATTTGATTACTATTACATATTTTTTTATTTCTACGACATCTATGTTTTTATTAGTAATAATATAATGAGTAACTTTGTCTAAAAGTCAATAAGCACATCCCCAGCCAAAAAAAAAAAATTCACATGGAGTCACTGAACTTAAGGAGTGGATATTTGTAGAAGGCATATTGACAAATTTCATATCATCAGGGCATTTGTAGCCATAGGAGAAAGTCCTAAATGATGGCAGAGATTGAGGGTCAGTCCTTTGGAGACTATTTACGGAGCAGCATCTTTTTGGGACAGTGGACACAATCGACCTGGTTTTCCAATAACTTTCCCTAAATTCAAGATATTAAGTGCCCCAGGAATACCCAACAGGAGCAGTTCTGTGACTAGGATGCACCTGTAATGATTAGACCCAGAACAACTACCAGTCAATCTTCATGAAATACCCCCAGCATCTCCAATTCTAAGTATTGCTTCATCCAGATAAAATTTTCAAAATAAACTTCTCACTGATATGGTCAATCCTATTCAATGAGGTGATTAAATCCTTATGTTTCTTATTTGAGAGTAATTCATATTGTATGTCTGCTTTCACAGAGTAGCCTGTGTTACAGAATCAAATAATGGTAGACAATCAAACAGATAGGATGACATTATGTCTTCTGAGGCAAATATGAGGAAGGTGTTCTCTGCTTCCAGTCACGAACAGTAGCCGACATCACTGGACTGTCAGGCAGTCTTCCCCACTGGGATAGATTCAACTTCAAAATCTGTCTTATCACAATCATTCAAGAAGTCAATAGAGGTCAACTGAAGTCATCACTTTATTTAAATTCATTTTTACCTCTGGGTTCAAAGAAATTTCTTCCTATATTATCAGTAAAAATCTTCATTTACCACAATTCCTCCATATTTTTCAGCTAAGCCTAGTTATGTAATGTAAGTAGTATTAAATATGTAAAATATTATGTAATTATTAGCTGATGTTGGATGCCATGGTAATTACTCAGTAAATAAAGTGCTTTCCATACAAGTATTAGGATCTGTGTTCAGATTCTCAGCACTCATGTAAAAGACTAGGTGTGCTGACATGTGTTTGAGACCCTAGTGTTTGGGAGGTGGAAGCACAAGACTCCCCAAGGCTCATTGGACAGCAAGTTTAGCCAAACCAGTGAACTATGGGTTCAATGAGAGACCTTGTCTCAAAGAACAGAGGAAGCTATTTAAAGAGACACATTGACCACTGGCTTCACATGCAAGTATACCCATATATATATGGACATGTCTGCACACATGCATGTACACCATGCCACACACATATGTACCTATACACATACATATACACACATACATGCATACACACATATATACATATATACCTACATACATCATACACACATATATACATATATACAAATAAACATACATACACACAAATATACAAAAACACCTCCATACATACATACACACATATATGCATACATACACATATACACATACATGAATACACATACACACATCCACCCATGCATACATACATACATGCATACATACATAGACACATGCATACATACATACACACATATATGCATGCATACACAATACATACATACAGCCTGCATATATATACATACATATATATATATATATATATATATATATATATATATATATATACATGCATACACACATACATACCTGCATGCATATGTACACACATATATACATACATACACATGCACACATACATACACACATACATGCATACATAAATACACACATGCATACATACACACATACATGCATACATACAAACATATATACACATACACACATACTGTATTAGTCAGGGTTCTCTAGAGGAGCAGAACCAACAGAATGAATTGTAGTAAACAAAAAGGGGATTTATTGGATTATCTCACAACAGTCCCACAATAGCAGTCTGCAAGCCTGAGAGTCAAGGAACCTGTTGCCACTCAGTCCACGAGGCTGGATGCCTCAAAAGTCTGAATCCAACACTGAAGACCTAAAGGCTTCCTGGGGAGCTGCTGGTCTTTAGTCCAGGCTGGAAGGCTGAGGAAGCTTCTTTCCAATGCCAATGAAGAGATGCACAGCAAGCACCAGCAGCTAGGCAGGCAGGGAGGCAGATGGGCACAGAGATTTCTTTCCCCTGTATATAACCTTTGGGAAGGTTCTTATAATCCTATCCTGGACTTGTTGGCTTCCCGAGTCTGTGAAAGTTCCTTACTGCACTGCCCTTCCAGGAAGGGATGCTCATTTTCAGCTTTCTTGAGCTTACTTAAATCCTGTCCCCTGCTGAGAGGGCTGCCTTCCTGTGATAAACATCAAAGACACACCAATGATAATTAAAAAGATCAAGTTGACAACAAAACCATCACACATACACACATACATGCATACAATAATATTAGCATATGTTGATGCAACATGTCATCCACTGAGTGAAGAACTGTAAATAAGTTGTTTCATTTGACCTTATTTACCAATAAGAGGCCACTTAACTAGCCCCATTTTATGGCTAAAAATGTTGAATTTTGATTAAATCACTCACTTATAGTCTTAGTGAGCTTGAAGAATGACAATGGATTCGAGTTTGTACCATATATTCAAATTGTCAGCTTAATTTGCCACTGTTGCCTAGACTTTCACAGAGATATAAGACTAATGGGTTATATATAAAGAATAGGATATATTATTCACAGCAGTATCAGTAACCAAAATGTCAACAATTCTGTCACTTCTCCAAGTCCTAATTTCCACCCATCCAGGTGGGATTAAATAGAAATTGAATCAAATAGTAGACTGAAGCCCTGGAGATCCTTAATTTAGAGAACACAAATATTTCTAATGGGCTGTAAGAACATCTGGCTTTTTCTCTGAAAAGAGATGCTCTCTATATTATAATGGGCAGTAAGACCTTAGACCAAAGGGGGAGGAACTATCATTTTTATTGCAATACTATTTGCCATTCAAACATTCTTGACAATTAAGTACAAGACAAGAGCAGTTACTTTCAAGATGTGCCAGGATATAATATGGGCATACAGACATGAACTGTACTACCAAATGAGGAGGCAGCTAGTCTGCTTTGAAATTTTGCTCTGCATAACCCCATAAATAACATTCTTCATCAATGTATCCATGTCTCTCTACCCAGCATGCTCTGCCTTCTAATTGGCAAGATTCAGACAGATCTTTTTGAATATGGGTACTTAGAAACTGTCACAGCTATGAAGAATGCTCCTCAGTCACTAATCAATTATTCTAATGACCATGCATTTTAATTGCTCATTCATTTTTCTGGCCTTTCTAGATTGCATGATGAAAGGTCTGAGTCCTGTTTGTGGTTATAGTAACACTTACTTTTTTCTCAGTTGGGCCCCACAGGCACAGCCTTTGGAGTGGGGAATGATTGTTCATAGATCCAGACTCAATCACTCCACAGATGTTTATAAATATCACACGTTAATATCAGCCTCTTCTCTAGAGTTACTAAGAAAGAGCAAAGGAGGTCTCAAGCCTTGAAGCGTGTGTGCAGCCCATTTTCAAAATGATAAAATGCTAATAATGCTAACATATTATGAAGGGTAAGAGAATTGGGCTTCTTTTTGAGAATCCTTTCACTAGGTATATTTTTGGGTTTTGTTTTCTTGAGTTCTTTTCATGGTACCTTTTTCTAGGACTTTTTCAATTGTGCCAGGTGATCCTGCTTCAGAGCAAAGGATCATCACCGTTTCTTTGAACTCCACTGTCTCATAACCTTGCTTCATGCAGTGGGACACGTTCTGGGTCGAACAAACTGTTATCTGGGGTTAGGGTGAAGAGTGGGAGATCAATGCCCATCTTTAGTTCTTCCCTGGTCATATCTGATCTCAGCTCATAGGGAGCAGGGGACCTCCAAAGCCATCTGTACTATTAAATAGTTACCAGAGCTAAAACATTCTCTCTCTCTCTCTCTCTCTCTCTCTCTCTCTCTCTCTCTCTCTCTCTCTTTCTCTCTCTCTCATATACACACAGGAGAAAGGAATATTATGAGGGGAGAGGAAGGAGGAGAGCAAGACAGATGTAGAGAGAGGACATGGGAAGAGAGGGGGCTCACCATCAACTTCTACTTATCCCTGTTACTACTAAAAAATAACATTCAGAAATGAATACTGGTCTTTAGGACAAATCTGCCTTCGCAGTTAAAGTGTGACTACCTGCAGACCCAGGTACCCCCTGGGAAAGGTATGGCAAATAACAATGGTCTCTTAGGAAATATTTGATTTAGTATAGATGGTCATTCTGGAACCCATAAAATCACCTTATATGAGTTTGAGCTAAGTTTTCCGAGAACAGAAAAGCCACAGGTAACAGCTTGAATGGCATTGCTTTATTTCTCTCTTAAAAGATTTCTCTCTGCTATAAATCAGGCAGCCTGGGGCAGCTCTCTCTTGGCATCTCATCTGAAGTTAAGATCAAGATGTCTCAATTTTTGCCCTGTGCCTGAATCTGAGTTATCAAGCATTTATCACGTGGCTGAAATTTGTGGACCACAGTTTCATTATTTGTAAAGTGGACACTATATATGTGCAGCCTAGGCTGAAGGCAGTGTAACTATAAAATATAACAAAGTCTATCATAAAGATACTTTGATAATTGCAAAAGGAAGTGCAGTGAACATGTATTTTGAAGCATTTTTCCATCACTGAGCCTACCTAATGCATTTCTGACTCCAGAATGTGACAATTTCAGGCAGGCTCCATAGACCCCCCCCCTCCCCTTGAGTAGGAGGTGTCTAGCTAGAGCTCAAACCTAGGCACTAAAACTGATTGGTCAGGTATGCACCTGTCTCCCTGCCCACCTGGGGCAGGAAATACTCACTGAACAGATAATTCTGTCTCTTCCTCACCCACATGGCCTAGAAGGAGGACTTCTGACTCTCTAGGGACTGGTAAGGTCTCCCCAGCACCACACCACAGCCTGTGGTGAGGGGCTGGATTTCTCTTCCACCTGAATCTTTCCTTCTCATGATCTTTCCTCTTTCTGCTTGTTCAGCTGAACAACATAAATTCTGTTAAAACTCCACATTTTCTCCCCACACTGGTGGCTGGAGAACTCTGTAACTTCCCAAGTTCCCTTAAATAATAAAGTCTCCCACTATACCTTACTCTCTTATTGTCTATGATTTTAATTCTTTAACTTTGTAGACAGAATTTGGGTACTCCTTAAATTTTGGGGTGCATTGGAATTTTTGCTGGGCATTATCTAAATTCTAATCCTCAGCTCACCCCATTACAAGAGTGAATAACCCCCCTGAGTAGGACCCTCATTAGAATAGAAGAGATAGACAGGGAATATAAGCATATAACCCCATGGAAATATAACCAATATGCAATATATTCATATGATAAAGTAGTCTATTAATTTTTTATTTTTATTTTTGTCCATTAATGTTTAAAAAGAAATAATATAGGGATTCATCTTTTTTTGAAAATTCACTTCTGCTCCTATTTCATTGTTTATGAACCTAAACTTAGACATGTTGACTAGCTTTGTTGAATATGTGCATCATGTATCCATGGTAACAGTGTCCTGTAATTTATGGATTATTTCTGTAATGTTTGCTTTTACTATATTGCTCAGTGATTTTGCATGTGTATGTGGTGCGTGTGTGTGCATGTATGTATATGGGGATATTTCTAGGCACACATGTGTGTGCAGTTTCATGTATTTGCACTTGAGTAAGGAGGTCAGGGGTCTTCCTCAGTTGTGCTCAACCTTATTTTGGAGACAGAGTCTCTCACTGAATTTGGAGTTATCTGATTTGTCTAGACTAGTTAGCTAGACGGCCAGTCCCTGTCTTCTGTCTCTGCCTCTCCAGGGCTGGGGATAGAGGTAGGCTTCACCACATCAGGCTTGATGAGGATTCTGGGAAATAAAACTCATCCTCATGCTTGTATGACAAGCACTCTATCCACTGACCCATCTCCTCAAACCCTATATGGTCCAATTCTAATAGGATTTTTTTCTTCTCTTAATCTCTTGACATCATTAACAACCCTGCTTACTTTACTTTGAAGCATTACTCTCTTTGATACTATTGTAATAATTCCTTGATGCCCACCCCTAGATCTCTAGTTATCCCTTACTGCTGTTTGTATACTTTCCTACACATCTTTTAGTGCTGTGAGTTCTCAGTACTCAGTCCAGGGTCAACATATACTCTGCAGTTTCTTAGTACACAAAATATACCTAATATCTACAGCTTCCAAAATATTTTACTTGTAAATGACTTCAATCGTTCTCTAAATGTAGCCTTGTAAGTTCTATAAACATATATCAAGTTGCCTCAACATTGAGCTCCTCCATGGACACAACTATCAAAATATTTAAAGTCCAATGAACACTTCTTCCATGTATATGTAGTGTTGATACAGAATACTACTCTCTGCCCAAAGGGAATAGGAATTTATTCTTGACTCAAATGTGGAGGACTATGGCTCATAAATATGGCATTTGGAGCAACCCAAATTTATGTTCTTTTGATGTTATCAAGCCCTTTTAATTCACATTTCCACTCAAAAGTATACTATGTTTCATTCCCTTTGAAGTGAGAACTGTGTTTTTGGGTAAATACTTTGCACACCTGAGGTATGTCACAAAAATATAATGAGAACTATCTAGTCATACATGTATAGAGATAGACATTTTGGAAATCATCTTTTATACCTTTTCCTAATGCAACTTAACTCTTTACCAGGTTATGTTATTTTCACTGATTTGAAAGATTTTAATATTTGTGGTCACTTCCTGAGGCCAAACTATGACCATCTGTTGTAGTCAGCTTTCTAGTTGCTGCGCAGAAAGAACCCAAGCAAAGCATCTTGCGGAGAAATGGGTTTATTTGGCTTATGGACCCAAGGGGAGACTCCATCCTGGCAGGGAAGATGATGGCACGAGCAGATGGGTGGGCATCACCTCTGCCACAGCACTGCAAACAGCGACAGGAAGGTGTGCCAAATACTGGCAAGAGGAAGCTGGCTTATAACCCCCATAAGCCCACCCCCAACAACACAGCTTCATCAAGGTTGTAAAACCCAAACTGCCATAAGCTGAGGATCTATCTATCAGAACACATTCATTTGTTTGTGGGGGAAACCTGGATCAAACCATGACACCATCTCTTGCATGGATATTATATTCCTGTAACTTTTCTACCATGAATCTTGTCTCAAATCCCTTCACATTAATCCATTGCAGCCATAGAAAAATATTTAAAGAAAATGGTCCAATAGAATCACTCTTCACAATCATTTTATAACATTGTTGGGGACTTCACACTCTTCATTCTGATAGCCTTCACCTTCAAGTCTTATTTCATGTTATGGTCATGTTGATGCTCTGAAACAAGGTTCTATACTTTGACATATCATGCTTCCTCATTCCATTGGGCTGACTGCACATACTCTTTCATTTGCCTCAAGTTTTCCTTGGCACATAAGTATGAATATATACATAGAGACCCACAGCACAGACACACACACATACACACACAGCAGAGAGAGATAGAGAGAGAGAGAGAGAGAGAGAGAGAGAGAGAGAGAGAGAGAGAGAGAGAGAGAGAGACCATTACACTCTTATAACCCAACTGTGTAACTGGCTTTTAGTCTTTTTTACTTTGCCAAATTTTCTTAAATAAATATGAACTCCATGACATGTTTTCTATTTTTTTTGTAACACTTATCACTGCTTGTAAATATCAAACAAAGTGAATTTTTGTTTCTTCACCAAAAATTCTAAACTCCATATGGCTATCTATTTCAATTCATTGTTATTTCCTAAATGCAGAGCAGAGAGTGGACACTTCATCAATACTTGTTAAAACAATAAACTTTCTCATTCACATTTGAGGCTCTTCAAAGAGATGACCAAAGCTGGATTTAATGTAGAATAATTCAATGGATGTAGATCTGAGGTAGACTTAGATGGTGGGAGGAAGGGACCGTGAAGTGAAATGAAGGGACTTAAATTAACTGTTCTGTCTCACTTAGGATCCCATCAGTTCCACACAGTACCCCCAAAGCATCTCAAAACAAAGTCCACAATAGAAGGTCCTACTGATTCTGTTATCCTGTGATCCTCTAGTTACAGTAGTATGTTGGTTAGCTTTCTAATATCATAAAAAATACCCAAGAAAGTCACCTTAAAAAAGAGAAAATGGTTATTCTGATTCATAATCTTGTAAGTTTGAGTCCATGACTGGTTGGTCCTGCTCCTTTGAGCAAGGCTGCAGATCATGAGAGAGCTTGGTGAACCAAAGCTGCTTGGATTGTGGCCAGTAAATGAAAGATATGAAAAATGTGGGTCCATCGTTCTACAGTTTCCTTTGAAGGTTCATCTCTAATGACTTAAACACTTCCCACCTCTTAATGTTTCTATTCCATTGCAATAGTGCCAAGCTGGGGACGACATCTTTAACAACTGGGCCTTAGTAGGGCATGCAAGCTCTCAATTAGCAGAGTCAGTAGGTAAATTAGGCTCCTGATGGAGGATGGCTTTCAAGGGTGTGTTGATGGCTGAATTATGAGAGTTGAGTAGGCTAATTCTTCACCACGTGAGTTTGTTGGAACTTTGTGAAATAGTCATGCAAACATACAGTGCAGCATCAACAAAACAATGCTTAGAGGTCGCAACAATGTTGTGACTATGAGAAGCTCCAACTTCCATTTTAGATGACTTAGCTCAGGGTTCAACATTTATTTAGGCCAATACCAAGGTGATTCAATCTCGGTCCTTCTTTGTATGCTTCAAGGTAGCATGAGTCATCTCTATCACATCCACCAGGGCTCAGAAAACACTGCAGAAGAGGTGGCAAAAAGAATATTCGTACTGTTTTCATGGCCATCCAGAGATCTTCTATCTGGAGATGATGATAGAGACTAGGAGGATTCATAACTCATCAAAGCTTAAACTAAGAGTTCAAAGAGCTTAACATTACAGGAGATATTTTAATTATGCCTTCCATGTCTCAGAGAACATTTTGGAAGAACAGATGGAAGGCATGTAAAAGCCATAGGATGAAAAAGAACACCTTGAGACATGGCCCTCTGGTCATGAGCTTACTGATAGGTTCATGACCTCGTAGGGGTTAGCATTCCTCCCACAAGACCTAGAAAATTCTGAGCCCAACAACATTGGGACATAAAGAACAGAAGCGAACAAGAGAACTGAGATGTCCTATAGATGAGGGACTACTTGGAAGAGAAGGGAGCTCAGGGAAATAAGAGTAAGGGGAGGTGGATATGGGAAAGTCACCGGACAGGAATATGATCAAATTGCATTGTGTTCATGTGTTAAAACCTTCAAATTCCCCATCAGTCATGTAAAGTCAGATGCACAAACTTGTACATGTGTCTGGAGTACATTTGCAGTGGCAAGAAGCCCTGGAACACCCATACTGTCTGTCTGTCTGTCTGTCTGTCTGTCTGTCTTGTCTCTCTCTGTCTCTCTCATACACACAAATGTACACACACAAATAAACAGGAAAATAAAAATTAAAAAATATATTTATAGTGTTTCATGTATTCTCCCTTGTATTAGTTAGTTTTCTCATTGTTGTGGGAAAAAAGCACCTGGAAAACGCAGCATAGAAAAAGAAGGGCTTATTTTGACTCAGCTTGAAGTCACAGTGCATCAAGGGAGGAGCATAGAGGCTGTCACACTGCATCCACAGCCAGAAACCAAGTAAAGATGAATGCAGGTGCGGAAGTGACATTAACCCATGGAATGTTACCTCCCACATTTGGATGGGTCTTCTCACCTCAATTAACCTAATCTACAAATGCACTCACAGACATTCCCATAGGTTTCTTTCAAGCTAGGATCTCACTCCAGAGTTTCTTTTATAATCAGCACAACAATTGCACATTTAATTGTGTGACATTGTAATGCATGTGTATACTTCATAATGATTAGACCAAGATAGTTGATACACATTTCAACTTATCATTTGCTTATACTGGAAACACTCAAATACTAGGGAAGAGATGCTTGATATGAGATGACCCAAGTCCTTTCCCTGGGATTCCCATAGCTTGCCACATATGGACCCTCTGAACACTAGCTCCTGATGTCCACTGAACTCTGGCATCTGACAATTGAACAGCAAACCCAAGGCCAGAGCAAAACCATCTTCCAGGCTGTCAAATAGAAAGCAGCTATATTAAATCTGTTGAAGAGATAATGAAATAAAAATTTTTCTTTGATATTAAACATCACTAGGCTTCCTGGTGAAGAGGGTAGGATTTACGCTAGCTATTTGTTCAAGACCAATTGGGGCCTTTGTGAATGTGATCTTCCATTAATTCCAAGATACCTCTCAGATCTAATTTGATTTCCAAGCTTATACTTCAGTCAAAATCATAATCAAGTAGGCAGAATCATGCTAGCTTATCTGAAGACATCTGCTAAGAAACACCACTGATAATACTGCCCCTAGAATGTTTTCCTATTTTTAGGGTTTGTGAATGTGGTAGTTTAAACAATGTCCCCCAGTAGAATTTATTATGATTTTGTTTATTAAATTGTTAATTCTCTCCAGCCAGTTCTGGCAGGAGGAGGTGTGTCACCTTGGCCATATCCTAGGGTTCAGCCCTAAGGTGTTTCTGGAGTGGGTCTGGAATTCTAGGTACATGCAAAAAGCAGTCTGAGCTCAAACCTGGGAAAAGTTCCTCTTGTTTTGCTAGTTTGGAGTGTGCTTGCTTACTTCCTTCTGGTGATGGGTTCTCTCTCTGTCTCTCTCTCTGTCTCTCTCTCTGTCTCTCTCTGTCTCTCTCTCTGTCTCTTTATACTTGCTTCTGTGAAAGGGGGCCAGCCTTTCCTTAACTTCCCCTGGATCTGATAGTTTCAATAAACACCTTCCTCCCCAAAATTGTGCCTGGTTTGGAGATTCATCCCAACCACGAGTGACTGATTACGACAGTGAACATCGTATCTATTAGAGAATGCCTGTGAAAATGACAGACTGTTGAAGAAAGTTAGGTAATATTTTCTCATCAAATCTTTATCTTGACCCAAGGAAAGCTGACGCTCCTGGAGAGATACATTGGACTGTCATTATTCTCTCCATTTTAGTCCAGGATGGAATGTTCAAAATCATAGAAAATATGTTTCCAAGCATGATGCATGTCCACCTCATTTTCCTCCAACACCCTTCCCTTTGAAAATCAGCTTCCACTCTATGCTACCGGTGTTCACAGCTTGGAGATCAAGATGCATTAGAGTCACCAATGGCTTTTTTTATGCAGTTCAGGACTTTATACTTGCTTTCTCAACTAAGCCTAAGAGCTTTTGATAAATAGGACAGGAGCCAATAATATAAGCACAGGGAAGGCTAGGGCAGGAAGATCACAATTTGAGATCACTATGGGCTACATAGCAAAATGTTATTTCAAAAAAAATTCAATTAAAACATAATAGGAAGCTATAGTGAGCTATGTGTTTTCTAATGTGGTGATGCTGTAACAATCACTCAGCCTGGTGACAAACTGCTTACAGAAGAGTTATGAGAGATTTGGATTTCAGTATACTTGTCCCAACTCGGCATACTGGTCCCATCCTAGGACACATACAAACTCTGAAATGCTCTTTGAAGTCAGGGAAGATAATGGCACTCCCTTTCTTATGTGGAATCCCAGAATCTGTAAGGACAGAGTTTTCACCCTCTCTTTGCTTTCAGCAGGCTGAACTTGAATGATTATTCCAAAAGAACACATCTTTAAAATAATTTGAAAAGATAATCCCACAGTCTATAAGATCTGAGCCTTAGGACGTGCTGAGAGAAACCAGCCTTGATTTTTTCTTTTCCTCCATTGATATCCCTCTCAGGGTTTCTCATAGATCAGTGCTCCTCTCTTTTGATGTCCTCCCTCAGCCCTGTGTCTGCACCTCAGGGAGATTTTAGGAGGGTTTGAACTTATCTCTTATCTTAATCTTCCAATAAAAATGAGAGCATCCTTTATGTTTCAGAAGCTAACTTTCTAAAGTAGTTTGAAAGAAACAGGGATTTGAAGCATTAGGGAAGGGTGGAGGATTGATGAAGCCCCATCTTACCAGTGGGTTCAGTCTCAGCTGAGCCCTGACCTATTTCTTTGTCCTAGAGAACAGCTACAATTCTGGTTCTGCCTCCATTATTGGCTGTTTTAAGTGTGGCTTCTCTTGCTAGTGTGTCCTTCCATGATTGGGAGTGGGCAGAGGGGGGACTTTTGTATTCTTTGCCAAAAAAAAAATTCCATGGATACCTTGCTTGTGCATGAGAGTATGTTTGGAGGTGTGTGTGTGTGTGTGTGTGTATGTGAGTGTGCAGAGTGATGTGTGTGTGTGTGTGTGTGTGTGTGTGTGTGTGTGTGTGTGTATCTTGAGCCCAGGATTTTCCAGGATTTCCTGGTGCAGCCCATGGTGCCTGGAAGTGCAGAAATGACTCATTGACTTGTCTGGGAAGTTCTTCTAAGGCCAAATGGTAAGAGATGACAGAAGCAGTCTTTTGACTGACCAAGTGTAATGGAGCTGTTTTTCATTTTTAGTTGTGCTGTCTTGACTCATTGTGAGGTGCTACCTAGAGACAGGTCAGTTCCATTCTTGAGCAGCTGAAATGGCTTCCCAGTAGCCACATCCTTTATAGGGTTTTCACAACTCCTCACATTCTGTGACCACTACGTATTAGCTGCATCTCTCTGGAGTTGGGTTGAGACTATTAAATGGATAGTACCTGTGCCACAGCAAGGAAAAATATTCAAATTATACAAACTTAGGAAATCTGGAAAACTAGTTGAGCTATAACCCCTGCTTGACCTAATAAATTAGTCCCCAAAACTCCAATATGCCAGGACTCCATCCCTGGGCACAATCCCTGCATGGCCATCTTTCTTTAGAACTGTCAACAACAACATGCTCATTTCTCCTTCTGTCTAATATCATTCCATTGTTCCCTGCCATGAAATGTGTCTGATGAAGCAGCAGGGTACTTGTATTAGTCAGGTTTCTCTAGAGGAAACAGAGTTGATAGAATGGATTGTAGAACTTATTGGGGTAGTTTACGACAGTCCAACAATAGCTGTCTGCAGGCCCACAGGTGAAGAAACCAGTAGCTGTTCAGTCCCCGTGGCTGGATGGCTCAGCAGTCCCAATATAGCACTGAAGGCCTGATGGCTCGCTGGGGAGCAACTGCTCTTCAGTCCACAATGTGAGGCTGAGGAAACTGGGTTCCAATGTTCAGGAAGGGTAGGAGAGCAGGATATGAGTGCAAGTCACGAACAAGCACCAGCAGCCGGAGGAAGGAAGAGAGGTTCTCTTCCTTCTTTGTATAAAGTCTCCTTTTATAAGGCTCACCCACTTGGGGGAAGGGCTCACTCTGGAGGAGGGACCTCCTCCTTTTTTCAATCCTTTCTGCAGGCAAACTCAGAGACTCACCCCAGATTACTGTAGATTATTAAACAGGTCAAGTTGACAATAAATTTAACTATCACAGTGCTGTTTAAGATGCCCTCATCTTCAGGAAGTGAATTCATGGTCTCAGATGGCTTAAACAATCAAAGGCCTTTTCAACAAGGAATAAAGGAATACATTTTTAAAAATGTGACTTTGAGGTACTCTTTTCAAGGCCTAAATTACCTCCCTCAACTCCCACCCATGGTTCTCAACAATGTGTGGAGACCAGACTGTGTCTTACTCTGAATTCCTTCACCTTGTCTAAGTCAGTACTTTCATGCTGTGACTTGTTCTGGGTGCATCAGCTTTCCCAGCAGCATTGGATCCACTTTGATTACAAATATACACATTCAGGATGAATCTCCACCTTGTTCTGTCTAGCATGGTATGGCTTATAAACTCATCAACAAAGATTTGAATCATGGAGGCAGATGGGCTCTTTAAAACTGTATCAGATAGCTGCCATCCTGTCTAGAGATGAGCCACCCCAGACCTACCATGGAGGATCCACATGGAACCCCGCAGAGAGTGGTGGGATAAGCAAGAGACCTATATCCACAGTCAACCCAGGATAAGCTTGCGAGACAGACACCAACGACCTTCAACACAACCTAAAGCAGAAGTACAGAGACCCCTAAGACCTCAACAATAAAGCAGCCTTAATACTCACCCACCATGACTCAGGGAACTGAGCAGAAGAGGGGGCGGAAAGATTGTAAGAGCCATGGTGGAAGAGAATGTCCAGAGACATGGCCCCCTCAGTAAGAATATACAAAGGGGGGGGTGGAACTGGGTTGACTCCTAGGCTATCCATAACCCCCTACCCCATGGACTGATCCAGACTGTCCACGGAGGATGGATACCCAGCTGGTTGGGGACAAGGAAGAGGGAAATAGGGGAATTAGAGACATCAACATATTATTTGCTCATTCATTGTATCTAATTATAGATAATAAAGGCATAATTTATATTAAAAACAACTGTGTCAGACAAGCCAGGCCCAGTCCTGGGCCTTGCTTCCTCAGTCCTGAGCAACTTTAACACTGCAGCTTGGCTCTGTCTGTTTCTAGCAGGTCTTCAGCAGGGTTCTTTAATATCCATTCTACCAGTTGCATGTGCATCAGCTCCTTTGCTATCTCTAATAGAGTCTTTAAAAAATATTTTCTTTACTTGCAAGCTGAGAGATATAGAGAAAAATGAGACAGAATGTGAGAATGGGCACTTCAGGGCATCTAACCACTGCAAACAAACTCCAGTCGCATACGCCATTTTGTACATCTGGTTTTACGTGGACACTGGGGAATTGAACCCAGGTCATTAGGCTTTTCAAGCAAGCATTTTAATCACTGAGTCATAGCTCCCATTCTCTAAGAGTTTTAAAACCATTTCTGTCCATGTAACTCTTTTGTAGCCTTGTTGTGTGAAGTGTCATGTCATGACCTGAGAGTTATTATTACTCATTAAGATTAAAATAAAAGATGATGTGACTTCCAACAGCTGGCTATCAAGGAAAATTTAGGACTACTTTGGTGGAACCAAAGTAGCTTGTGAAACAATTTTTATCAAGTAAATTCTGTAATTAAAAAAAAATGTCTGTTTATATTTCTGGAATAATGCAAGCATAGAGTACTCTTTCATGCTTAATTGTTGCTTTTACCATCAGGCTGCTTGGAAAATAATTGATATTGTTCTAGGATTTGGACCAGAAACATATTGATCAGAAATAAGAAAGAAAAAATAAAAGTTAAAAAAGGGCTTCCTTCCATCACCTGTTAAGAATTAAGTAAAACTTTGAGAATCTTTTACCAGGAGACCCTCCAAAATATTTATCAGGTAGACTTTTGTTATAAAGGCTACCCAATTCTAAAGCAATCACTAAAAAGAGACCATGTCTGTACTAAAACAATCAGGGTTCAGAATGGACTCAGTTCTTCCTTGAAGCTCATGGCACCATGGACAATATTGCCTGAAAAAAAATTAGGTACATGGTTTCCATTATTTTATTCTATTTTCTGAAAGCAAGGGAGTAGAAATGGTTCCTGAACAAGTAAGTACTTACAGTGTCTGCTGTATGGAGGTGTCATTTACCTTAATCTTGAAGACTTTTATAAGCTCCTATTACTAGGTTTATAATCACGAACAAACAAGCTTCACAGAACCTTTAAATTTGCTCTCCCTTTCCCATAATTTAATTTCAGGAAAATTCCTCGTACAATTTTTTTGCATACCTTCTCTTCCAGTTTGAAACCTTCCCTCTCGAGGGAAGAAGGAAGGCTCACAGAACTCACAAGAAAGACAGGTGACAGATTAGGGCTGTCCTAGAGGTAACATAAGCAGAAAACATCTTCAGGGGAGAAAAGACTCTTCAGCAGAGCTGCCTGAAAGTGGTCCATGAAACTCTAGAGAAATAGCATTTATGAATCACTGCCCATGCTGAGGTATGTTTTTAGCAATGGAGCTATCTGGGTTGTCCAGGTTTCTGTATGCAACCCCTCACCCATACTCCTATAAACAATGCCAATAAGCTCTTTGTTTCCACAAGGTAGTCTTTGGGGTTTTAGTTTCTTTAGGCTGCTGTTGGTACTCAATCTGGGTGAATACACATTGGTCATATATCCCAAGGAATAGTCATGCAGTACGCTTGGCAAACCAAGCAGAAGCCTGCTGAACTAAAAGTGAGTTTGGAACGTACAGTAACAAAAGTCTTGCTATAGGTAATCTGACATAAAACTGAGCATGATCTGTCCAAGGATGGAGCACCTACAGGGTAAGTTTCAGCAGTCTTCCTGTCCAAAGCATGTTAGTATGCCCCTCTGGTTAATGGTATCTGCCACATAAGTGAGGGAATACCCCAAACAGGGAGGATGAACCAGGGACTATAGTTCAGTTAACAAAAGTAATAAGTATGAGACAAAATAGCAAACAGGCAGTTTGTGTGGCCTCTCATACTGGCAATACAATATATACACCTGAGGCTGAATTATCTTCCCAGAAAAAGCATAAACCACAGAACTGAGGAATAGGAATTACAATAGGAAATAGGAATTACAATAGGAAATAGACAACAGGAATGTTCGCTTACTGAAGTGGACTTGCCATTTCATAGAGCTAGTGTGAAATGATGGAAAGAAAGTAAAATATTCGATTTCCCCAGCCGGGTGTGGTGGTGCACGCCTTTAATCCCAGCACTTGGGAGGCAGAGGTAGGAGGATTACCATGAGTTCAAGGCCACCCTGAGACTACATAGTGAATGCCAGGTCAGCCTGGGCTAGAGTGAGACCCTACCTCAAAAAACCAAAAAAAAAAAAAAAATTGATTTCTACTAAAAAGCCTTTCTTCTGTCGAAGTACTGGGGGTTCATGGGAATATTCAGACAGTGAACAGAGAAAGAGAGAGAGTGTGTATATAAGAGATAGAAAGCAATGAAGGAAGAGACCCACACCAATCAGTTCCAGCCATTATTGAAAATCCAGGAATCAGCATGCAGACGGGCATAATGATGACCAAGCACAGGACCCTGATCACCAGGGACTGCTCTTCCCTTGCATGGCTCCATCCTTGAACTACTGGATTGGAAAAGCCATAAACACAACCATAAAAGACATACTCAAAAACCTAGCTTATATAGGCTGTGGGACATGCATGTGGTTTGGGTGAGTCTGATTGCCAGAGAAGCTAGCAAATTAATATAATGATCCATCTCTCCTTGAGACAAATGATGAATAACCAGAGAAAGAGAGGGAAATCAATCCCTGTTGGGATGGTTCACCTGAGCCTTGAAGGACACTGGTTAGAGCTGGCTGTGATCACTATGACAACCAAGGATGACAATAGAACAAATCCAGGCATTACTTGGAGAACTCTTATGTTTGACAGTCAGTTTGCTGGCCCTGGCAGGTCTGTGTTCACAGTTGAGGAGCCAGGGCTATTTCATCTTCAACCAGGGAGTCCCCTATCTATTCTTGACTTGTCGCTAGATTTTGTTTGTCCTTGGTTTTCACTGCTTTCTGAAAAAGAAAACCAGATTCTCCACTGGAGACTGAGATCAGCATCAGTTAAAGGAGATTGTTAACTCTGAGAGATTTTGATGGGTGTAGCCTTACTTTTGGCCAGAGACTAGTGGGAGCTTCTCATTGGAGTCCATAATCTTGGGCTCCATAGGGTTCTGACTTGGTTCCCAGTTCCAGCTATGGGTTCCTTTCCACTGAGTGGATCTCTTAGCCAATCCGAGAGCCATTGGTTATCCACAAAGGTTGTGTGGCACTATTGCATAGGTGTGGACAACTCTTCAGCCTGGTTACTTTGGCATAACAGTATCCCCTGTTCACTCGCAATGTTCTTAGCTATTTTATCCAAGTAGCACCTGTAGCTTTTCAGCATTATATGCACTCACCATCTGGGAACTAGCTTCCTTCCAGAGTCAGCTTGATCTCTCCATGTTCTGTGTCAGCATCTTGTGGTGTCTTCATTAATATGCTCTTGCCCCTTACCTAAAGCAGGTAATGAAGTGCTTTGACAGAACCCTATCTAGCTTTGGGGACCGTGTATTTCCTTCCAATCAATGTATGTTGTTAACCAATTATTGGTTCTGTGAATTGCAAGCCAGAGCCAAATATTTTAGGGTTAGGATTCATCCCACAATCTTAGGGATCTTCTTACCTGGACAGCCTGCCATGCTTCTATTGAGAATTATATATTTTTATCTGCTATCCAGTAGGAAGGTTTCTATGGTACAATTTCATTTTGAATTTGGCTTTGTGTATTTCTTCCCCCACCCTTCCCTTGCTCTTTGCTTCAACTCTTCCATCCCTCATCTCTATAAATTGAGCTGCTTGTCAGTTAGGCCTGTAACTCAAGCTGTTACAGTTTATGAACCACAGATGAGGGAGAACATGTGACATTTGTGATCTGTACCAACTCTGTCCATTTTCCTCCAAATATCTTTACATGATTTTTCCTTACTGCTGAGTAGATTTTGAATGTGTAAATGTACCACATCTTCATTATCAGTTCATCAAATGATGGGCATCTTGGTTGATTCTAGTCTTAGTGAATGTGAATTGAGCAACTATAAACCTGCCTGAGCAAATGTCTCTGCAGTGAAGAGGAGAGCCTTTAGGGTAGATGCCCAGTAGAGGAATAGCTGGGTCTTTTGGTAGCTCTATTTTTGTCTTTTTCAGGATTCTCCATATTGATATTTTGTTAACTTGACATCCAAATATACTACTTGTAAACTGTAGTCTTCCATCCCCTGCCCCCATAGGCCTATAGTCGCCTTAAAATAAAAAAGACAGTAAGCTAAATTTAGTGTTTATGAACCTCTAAGAGGATTTGAACCATGAGAGACAGTTTATTAAAAAAGACAAAATAAAAGGTTAATGATAGAGCATTACCTAGGAAAAATTTAAGTTTGTCTTATGGGTGGTAAATAATGACTCAAATACATGCATTCATTTTTCACTTGAAGGAAAGAATAATGGGGGTAGAGATTATGCAAACAGCCCGGGACCCTTTCAGCAGCCGGGTGAGGCTGATGGGAAGCTCAAGGAAAATGCACCGGGCCAGAGTCTGTTCAAGCAGAGGAGCCATTTTTAAGTGGGTGACTCACATATTCCCCCATGGCTTTAAGCTGGGTGACCAAGCAGCAGAGCCAGTCCCAGATAGCTCATCGGGATCAGGAAGATTCATGGCCATCCTGTGGCAGTGACCCAGGACAAGGAGGCTAAAGGACTCATGAAATATTGTGGATTATAGGAAATTAAGTAAAATAGTGCCTTTCATTCATGCTGCTGTAGTCAACAAGTTTATTTCTATTTTTCTCTTTTGAGGATACAATTCAAATAAATAATGAGATTATTTTCTTACTATATTGGGCCTTGTTGATTAAGGTTTTATGTTAATGTTGCTTTTTATTTGTTTTCTTTAGAATCTCCTTCACTTCTGAATCCTAAGAAACTTGCTTAGAATGGAGAATAAAGCTTTTATAAATCCTCCCTAACCTTTATAAGAGTGTTTCACTACATAATGGTAATCTTCTCATATCCCACAGATTTTTAAAAGCTTCTTGAAAAACAATGCAAACCTCAGTTGATAGGTTTGACCAAAGGAATTTGAATGGGTTAAAATACACATTTTCAGGATCTAGGTTATTGGTTGAAAATTCCAGGGTTGGGAGTGGGTTATCTCTATATGGCCAGGATCCTGGCCAATGCTGTTTTTTCCGTGTTAGAACTAGATGATAAGTCCTTATTGCTGGGATACTGAACACTTTTTTTGGGAGGATAATGGAGACAGCAAGCTTGGATTTAGCTTACCCTGAATGAATGGTAAGGCCCCAATAAACATTTTTTCAAGTGACAGCCAATGAGTCTGCTGTGCAATCTCTCAAGGAGACCATGTGAATTGAAGAAAATAATATGAAGTGTTTTGGAAAGCCTTATTCTTTGTAGATGTGAATAAGCATATGTCTTTTGTTTTCAAAGATAGCCTACTTCCCCTGTTTTATTAACTTATCAGATCAGAATACATATATAAGTATATGTACACACACACACACACACACACACACACACACACACACACACACACATATATATGGGGGGCTGAGTTGATTTTCTAATGTTAGAGTTTTAGAAAACCAACCATGTAAAATCTGAACCACTTTCACACAAACAACTGATGGGAGAAACTGGTCATAAAACATTTCTGGAAACATCCCTGTCCTCACGGTACGCATACAGATGTCTAAAGACGGAGCAGCAGCACTGAGGATGAGAAGGTAATGCCAAGCTACTTCAAGTGTCAACTAAGTAATGGCAAATCAATGAAAACTAGCAACATCTCACAGCCTATCAACACTGACGAGATCATTTAGTACTTGGAACTTTCCCAAGTCCCGTCTTCCAGGCTGACTATTATCTTTGCTCCTTTAAAGACAACTCCTTCAGGAGGATAGTCTCAGACAACAGAGATCATTTTCAGGATGGCCCTTGACTATAAAACAGCTTTATTGCAGTCATGAATTATTAATTACTTCCTAATTAGTTTTTGGGATCACATTTGCCCTTTCATCTCCAATGATAATATTGCTGTTTTTTTTTTTTTTTTCATTGAAGACACAGACAGCAATGTTCTAGGTCTGTGCATGCTGGGATGTTTTATCTCTGTCATCTGAAACCAAATGACCTTTTAGAGACTAGGATTGAGATATAGAACCTTCTTTTTATGATATGTGTGTGTGATCAAATACAGTGGAAGGAAAAAACAAATAGTTTAAAAACCTTTATATGTGCTCTCTGACTTACTACCTCACAAAGGTTACCAGAGACCATCATGTCTCCTAAGGGCTGTGAGCTTCGTGTCTGTTTCACCAGATCTGTTTCACTAATACCTGTCCTTCCTATTTCATGGGTTTCGGGAGAATTAAACAGTGGATCATAGCAATGAAAGAAGTGCCTAATAAAGACATTCATTTGACATTCATGAACCAGAAGCCTGAGCCAACACCCAGGGCCCAACTTATGTCCTTCCTTCTCTATGTCTGGGAGTTGCAGGTCTGAGCAATTTTTCATGGAGTTAGGCTTCCACCCCTTTCATTCATCTTACCAGATGATGCCCAATTCTTGCTCAAGAGCCTACTGTATGGAAGTAAGGATTTTATGATTTTGATTAATTATTGGTTTAGTTTATTGTATGTCTTCCCTCCTCTTCTTCCTTCCCCATTCCTTCCACCTCTTTCACAGTCTCTCATTTCCCCTGACGGGTTTGCTTAGAGTTTAAGCTTAACCTGGTTAAAAAAAGCACATGAGGGAGAATATGCAGCATTTTACTCTCTGTTTTTTTGTGAGCTCACTAAGTCAGATCTGCTCCAAGTCAGTCCACTTTTCTATAAAATTTCATTATGTCGTTTTTCCTTTCTGCTGCGTAGAATTCCATTGTGTAAATGTACCACAACTTTGATACCCATTCATCCAGGGATGGGGATTTGGGTTGATTCCAATTCTTGGCTATTATGAATTGAGCTGTGATGAACATGGGTGCATAAATTTCTGTGCTGAGGTGTAAAAAAATGAAAATAAACACATTCCTTTCCCCATGCACAAAAATCAATTCCAAATGGATCAGGGACCTCAACATAAGACCTGGCACCCTGAAAGCCCTGGAAGAAAAGATAGGGGGAACTCTCCATGAGATAGGAGTAGGGAAAACTTCCTGAACAAATCTCCCAGGCAGTGCAACAATCACCCAATGGGACCTCATCAAGCTTAAAAGCTTCTGTACAGACAAACATACCATACTCAGAGCCAATAGACCACCATCAAACTAGGAGATGATTTTTTTGCCAGCAATAATTTCTAGAACTTACAAAGAACTCAAAAAAGTAAACATTAAAAAAATCATACAGCCCCCTCACAATATTGGGTATTGATCTCAACAGAGAATTCACAGAGGAGGAAACACAAATGGCCTATTCTCACATAAGAAAGTGCTCATCATCCTTAAGCATCAGGGAATTGCAAATCAAAACTACAATGAGATTCCACCTTACTCCAGTCAGAATGGCTATCATAAAGAAATCCAACAATTAAAGTTGCTGGCGGGGGGAAAAAGGAAGCCTGTCTTTTTTTCTTTTGATCCCAGGAAAATGGGCATCTATGTCCTTGCTAGATGATTTCACCTTTGCTCTCTAACCTCTTGAGATGAGCTCTGGTCAGCATGTCAGAATTTGTGGTACTACAAGACCACATGACTCTTGGGAACCAAGGAACACAGAGACCAAGGAGAGCATGAAACTTGGAGTTATCCTGCCTGACTTTGAACTCTGGCTTCACTACTTAGCTAAATCTTATTAGCTAAATTGATCTGCCTCCCTGCATCTTATTTCCACCTATAAGAGATAAAAATTGAACTTAATTCACAGTACAATGGTGGAATAATAAGTGCACAACACAGTCCACACTTCTTGGCACATAGTGGATATTTGATGAATCATAGCTACTAATGTACAAATGCAAGCAAGTGATTTGCATCCTTAAGGTACAACACACTTCAATGGAAGTATATGACTGGATTTATATGTTTGAAAAAATCCTGAAACCATAGCTCAGAGAGGTCAGTGCAAACTATTATAATACTACCTCTGCTTCAAAGCCTGAATTTTGCTCAGTCTCAGTTCCAATTGCTCAGTGCAAAAGCAAGTTGAGGGCATTAAGTATCATGTCTATTGAAGTGCTGGAGAAGAGATTATGGCTAATTATTCAAAGTTATTGAAGTAAACCTTTCACTGACATCAACATTTCAGTCCTTCAGTTACTTGAGTGAAGACAAAACTTGGCTGATGCTATAATCTAACTAATTGCTCTGTGCACAAACACTAATTACAAAGAGATAAAGTACAATACTAGTTGTACATGGAGTGTTTAGCAGCCAACTAGTTTTTCAAAAGGACTCATTTCTTTAAAAGGAGGATGATGGAAAGAAAGTGATTGGATTTAAACTGCAAAAATCTATAAGGGTGGGGGGCTGGAGAGATGACTCCGTGGTTAAGGTGTTTGCCTGCAAATCAGAAAAACCCCAGTTCATTTCTCCAGTATCCACATAATGTCAGATGCACAAAGTGGGGCATGTGTCTGGAGTTTGTTTACAGTGGCTGGAGGTCTGTTGAGCCCATTTTCTCTCTCTCTCTCTCTCTCTCTCTCTCTCTCTCTCTCTCTCTCTCTCTCTCTTGTTCTCTCTCAAATAAATAAAGAAATATTTTTAAATCCTTAAGGATAAAAGAAAATCTTGTTTCTTACCTTTTTGGTGAGATTCCTGTGTGATATATATTTCTCATCTTTTTAGGAATATTAGGATTTGGACAGATATCAAAGTGAATGCTTTACACTATGAATAAAATTATTTAAGCTTGTTATGGAACACCTGTTCAGACAAAGGTACTCAGATATATTATCTACAGATTTTAACCTCTCTCCTGGGCTGATTCACAAATGAGACTTTTCAGATGTGGTTAAAGCATGGTTTCTGTGGGCCAGAAAAATTCCTCAAGGTGCTTGGTTGCAATGCCTGCTGGCCTGGATTCAATTCCTCAGCCACCCATGTAAGTCAAATGCAAAATGTGGCTCAAGTGTTGAGTCCATTTGCAGTGGCAGGAGGCCCTGGCATACCCCCTCCACTTAATGAATTAATTAGTTAAAGAAATAGAGTCCTCTCATGCCTGTGATTACAGAATATGAGAGGCTGGGGCAGGATGATCACAGTAAGTCTGAGGGCAGCCTGGGCTACAATATTGACTCTATTTCAATACCCTTCCCACATAAAGACTGATGCATTCATGAACCCAGAATGAATAGCAGTCACCCCTCTCTGAGGAGGACACCCATTGGAATGAGGAACCTGATGAGGCTATGACCAATTTACAACATGTTCATATACTGAAATTCTCAATTAAAGAATGCCAATCGGGCTGGAGAGATGGCTCAGAGGCTAATGCACTTGCCTCAGTGCCTAAGGCCCCAGGTTCAATTCCCCAGGACCCACATAGGCCAGAGCCACAAGGTGGTGGCCCTGGTGCTTGCCCCCCCCCCTCTCTCTCTCTCTCTCTCTCTCTCTCTCTCTCTCTCTCTCTCTCTCTCTCTCTGTGTGTGTGTCTCTCTACTTGAAAATGAATAAATAAAATTTAAAAAAAAGAATGCCAATCATATTAAAAATAGAACTAACACAACCAGAAAAGGCAAACAAAAGGAAACAAAGTAGTTTTTCTCACTCTAAATATTGTTTGACTTAATTTTTACACAGTTTAATCCCCAACAGAAACATATAATAATGTCTGACATCCAAATAACTACTTCTTAAATTATTGAATGAATAAATAACACTGACTTCAGCTGCCTCACTGTGCTGGAGAGTCAGTGTTGGAGAAAACAAGTACGTATTTTATGAATGTGAGAAGGAAACTTTCACTGACACGTGAAAGCCTACACAGTTCATTTCACAAGTAACAAAGAGGTAGTTCCCACCATCATCATCACTATCATTGCAAATTCTCTCCTAGTGTGGCTGGCCAAGTACACAGTGGCCAAGTAGATATCAGCATCTCTTCCTGGCTCTTTAGTATAAAGTTAAAGGTTCTGGTCAATGTATTTAGACACCCAATAATGTAACAAAGAGTACCAGCCTTTCACAGGAATAAACATAACTTGTCTAATTGACCTCATTGACAAATAGATATCAGTATGTACATATCACAGAAACAGTGTTGTCTGGAAAAAGACTAATTGAATAGAATACACAGTAAAATGAAGAATGTAATTTAACTGTGGCTAGAAATTGGGGCAAGACTGAGGTAACAGTGTAGAGACGGATCATTAAAAGACAAACAGAATGTGCCATGTTATATGAAATTACCCATTCAGCAGTGAAGAAACATGAAATAACAGAAATGGGAATTATTTGGTAAAAATAAGGAAGAAAATAAAACATTGAAGACCATGGATGGCGAAGACAGTGCCACATACACCAAGAACAGAATCAAATCTATATTCAAACACTTTAATTTCGAAGGACACACTCAGAGGGTCATAGATTGGCATATTTTTTCTATCACATAAGAAGTTATAAGTCTTTTGCTTTTTGCCATTCTTTCCCTTAAATTTTATTTTTAAACAACTTCAAAGTTCTTCCTTTTAACTCTCTGAAATACAGTGTTTTACATTTGCACACATGGACCATCCTCAGATACTGGTTGCTCACTTTATTGATGCTTTATGAAAATCTCTCTCTGTCATCTTGGGTTACTTAGCTCAAAGTGGTTTTCACTTCTCTGCAAAGATGAAACTTTCACTCTGTTCCTCGATGCAGTTCATTCTTAAGGTTGGCAGTTGACCTCAGTTGTTATTCATTGAAACTGTGTGTCAATCAGCAAATAACTTTGGAGTTGTCCACTGCCTAGCTTTTCTGAGACAGTGACATCTTAGAAATTCTGTATATGACTTCCCTGTAGCCAGAAACTCTGTACATGACTGAGTGTTTCTAATTGGTTTTGCTTATGTTGTATCTATATAATAAACGATTAGTAGATCCTTGAAAGATATTGTTATTGATTTATTAGAATAGGATGATCCATTTTCATGGAAAAGGAACTTTTAAAAATAATATGCTCTTCCTTTTCCTATGCTGTACCTACCATTTATAAATCATTTATCAATCCACACTGTGGATATGTTTGCTCACCATGACACCTTATTTGTATGACCTGTGTTTCTCCAGGAGGCAGTGCCCTGCCTCACTCCAGTTACTGCTAGAAATTCAATCACCTAAAAAACTAAGTGAAAATCCAAAACAGAAATTGCACCAGAGTCCTATTACCTTTCTGGGATGTAATTAAATTTAGAGCCTCAAAATAATGTTCTGAACTGGCAGTATCCATTACCTCATCTCTTCCTTTCTCCGGACTAACATCTTTAGAGAATGAAGCATGTGGCAAATTCCCATAATTTCCTATTGCCTTAGCTTTCATTTGAACATAAGTTTTACTTTCTCATCCTCAAGAAGGGCTCAGTCACTTAACACAGCTTCAGTTTCTCTACCTCTGTCCATTTTTCATCACGGCCAATTAAGACTAAGCTTCTTAAGCAGTATACATGTACAACCCATTTTTCTATGCAAAATACCTTACTCTATAGTTATATGAAATAGGTATATAACACAAACATTTACTACTAATAGTCCATAAAGAACTTTATTTCAAAAAGTTTTTGGTAGCTGGGCATGGTGGCACATGCCTTTAATCCCAGCACTCAGAAGGCAGCGGTAAGAGGATTGCCATGAGGTCAAGGCCACCCTGAGACTACATAATGAATTCCAGGTCAGCCTGGACTAGAGCGAGACCCTACCATGAAAAACAAAAAAGAACGAAAAAAGTTTTTGGTATACATACAATTTCACCATTATTAAAGAAATAAATATCCATGCTAATGAGATGGGTGTGCTTTTCTATTTTCATATAAAGAAGTCAATTTGGGTTGGAATATTTAATAATGCACTGCATAGAGCATCGTCAGCATTTTGCGGAGCTAATCAATACTTTGATTTTTATAATTATCAATGCAGAAACCACTGATTTGCTTAAATACATAGTACAACATGGCAAAAGTAGGCTTAGGGCCATTTTAGAAATTATTGAAAATTCTGTCTTAATGCCAAACAGTAAGCAGTACCTATGTCATGAGTTCAAAACAAAGGCTTCATTGAAGCCATGCGACACATGACATTCTGACAGACAGGAACACTCTCCCAGAAGCACCTCAGATTCGTTCTGTATTTTTGAAATTGAATTGGTTTATGGTCCTTATGTTTTTAGAAACCTTTAACTCTGGCCAATTTCTCCACCCTCCCATTCAGTTATACAAGTCCCATAGGGACAGAGCTGTGACCCATGGTTTAAGAAGGTGGTATGCTGCGAATCTAGTTTTCTGGTTTCCACAATTACCTCTTTGTGACCACTCTTCTATGGGAAAGCTTGGGCAAGACCCATGTTTTTTCCCCATTGATCCACACACTCTGAATGGACTTTACATATGTGCCAGATTGACCACTTCGCAGTCACAGTGTGAATCAATGGGACTCAAGTCTCTTTGCTATAAAACCGTCAGTTATAAGTTTGCTTGAAAAAAGCTACTTGGATAGGCCTCCGAGTGTCCCAAATGAATTTCCTTTACAGGTCCTTTCCCTTAGATCTCACCTGCTGATTGATGAAAGGTGTTCAAGAAACCTTACCCTATTTGTTGTTCTTATGTAATCTGATTCCTTTCCTCACTGACATCTCAGAAAGATTGTGCTTGTGTTATTTCATTGGTTTGGTTTGCTATCTTCTCTGTGGCCAATAAGATAGACGTAGGCAAAGTTTTCTCCTCATCAGAATTCTCAGAGTCTCGATTATGGTAGAAATTAACTAAACCCAGATCAGAGAAGAGCCATAAAGATACAGGCCAGTTTAAATATGTTTCATGGGAGGCATTATACAGCCTGGCAATGTAAAGAAGTAAGCTGTGAAAACTATGCTATAATCATCCAGCACAACTCCCCTGGATCCTTGGCAGGACAAGGCTAGATACTCTCCTGGGTGAGATTTCAAGACCAATTTAGAAAGACTTTGTATTTACCAAACAAGGGAGTAGATTGAAGAGTAAAGAATTGTGGAGAGATTTTTCAGAGTATCTTAATGACATCTCTGCTCATTCCAAAGATCATAATCCCCCCCTCAAATAAAAAAAAAAAAACAACACTTACTAGAGCAGGACCTCCTGACATGTAATAAGTCAAAGGCTTTGAGTCAAAGATGAGGAAAAGTTGGTTTTCCAATATCTTTTTTTTGTATTTTCAAATTGTGTTCTTTGGCAGTAAGCTGGGAATCATGATACTAACAACCAGTTTTATAATAGTCCAAACAAGTATATTACTTATGTGTTTCAGGACAGATTCGTGTGGCTCTGGGAACAAGCCCCAGAATTACTTCACTCATTATGTTTTCATGGGCAAATTGGTTAACATCTTTTTTATGTTTTATTCTTATCTGTAAAGCAAATATAATTTGAAAGTACCTATATTATGTATGGTTTGGAGGCTGAAATTAGATAGCTTAAGTAAATCTATTAACAGAGGTCTCGACACATAATTAGAGCTCAATAAATGTTGGCAAAATTATTATTATGGTTGTTAAAAAATTGAAATAATAGCTCTTTATGCAAATCACTGAATTTTATGCCTGGCACTGAATAGACACTCAATTAATATAAGCTCTCTTTCTTCTCTTGGAAACCAGAAAGCAGATTTTATTTGCATATGACTTGAAAGGGCACTTTTTCAAAAAAAATTAAATAAATAAAAAGAGTCCTATCCTAAGGGATTACGTAGACACATTTGTTGGTGTCTCTTTCATCAAATATCCCAGTCTTCATTGAGAAGACATTTAACATTTTTCTGGCCAGATAAAAATCATTCAAACTCCCACAAGAAAGGGCTAAGGGAACGAGGTAAGCCCATCAGATCTGCCTTGTGCCTTTCCCAGTGACAGGAATTGACAGAGAAGAAAGTGGAATCTGATTGTGTCTCATAAGTGCACAGAGCTGGACTGGTCTGACCTTAAACACTGAGAAGAGGAACTGGTCTCTCTCAGAGAAGAATCAATGCTGATGCCCATCACAGCCCCACAGAAAATAAATGGGATGAGCCTGAGACAAGTGAAGAGCAGAGAGGAATGAGTAACACGAGAAGCAGGCATTGTCTTAAAGACTCGTGAGATATGGGTCAGAGACTGATTTCATGGAAGTTTTCCAAATATGTCCCCTAGTCAAGTCAAAGGTTCTCATTTCACAAGAAAGCCTGTATCTCACAGGCCTGAATTGCAGGGATGACCAAGCAGTATCTTAATGGTCCGAATTTAGAGCATTTCCTTCTGAGGATGCAGGAAGACACCAGGTTGTTTTGACCAAGTGAGAATCAGAGAGAAAAATGATGTATAAGATTGGGAACAGAGTTCAAAGACACTCATAAGGAAAGCCAGAACACCTGATTCCAGACTTATTTTAAAGCACATGGTATTTGTATGAAGATAGAGAAATAGATAAAGGGAGAAAAAATAGAGTGAGAAATAGATCCACATATATAAAACTGACTTTTAAAAAAAGTGATGGCCCCTTGTTCATCATTCATTGTCTGCTGAGTTCCTTATGGATCCTCCCTGATATGACTGTGGTGGCTCCTCTCTTGTCAGGATCTCATCCATCGGCCTAAGGTTGGTTGGTAAGGTTAGATGGGCCACACCTCTCTCGTTGTATCCTGCAAAACACAAACACATTAGGCTTATCCTGAGTTGGATGAATGGCTGTGG
>PVHP010014770.1:0-38528 GCA_004024765.1 Zapus hudsonius
GCGCGCGCGCGCGCGCGCGCGCGCGCACACACACACACACAGATTTTAAAAAGTAAACAGGTTTTAAAACTAACTAAAAATCACACAGGTTACACACTTAATGAATATGCATAGGCTACGTTGGCTGATTCTGTTTAACCAACAAAAAATTTATTATGTGTGAGAAATGCAGTATTCTCTTTCTCTCATTTTGTAAAGATAACTTTTATTTGGGGGGTAGGGTCTCACTGTAGCCCAGACAGACCTGGAATCCTACCTGTGCCTCCCGAGTGCTGGGATTAAAGGTATGTGCCAACATGCCTCAATAGACAACTGCTTCTGAAAACACTGTCCTCAATTATATTTCCATATTCCAAAAAGATTACACGCTCACATTGTCTATGGTAAAGAAAGGAACATTTGACATCAATGTTCCAACTGGCTATGGTTCTAAGTCGAGCAGTTATACATATGTTCATGAATGATGGGGCTTAGACTCTTACATGTCTAAAAATAGTTTATGTGCTATGACCTCATGGTGCTTGTGGGAGAGTATATGGAAATATAAAATGCAGGTTCCTAAACTGCTTTTAGGTATCTTTTTGGAAAAAGAAAACAGCTTTTCAATGGTGTAGTCTGGTCTGAACTATAAAGTCTTTACTTATTTATCTAGAGGAGGTCCTCCAGGGCCTCCTGGCACTGTTAACAAACTCCAGGCACATGCACCACCTTGTGTGTCTGGCTCCACATAGGTACTGGGGAATCAAACTGGGCCTGGCAAACCCTACAAGCAAGCACCCCCCAACAGCTGAGTCACCTCCCAGCCTCCTGAACTATAAACTCTTTTAAAGAGACTGCAGACTATCTTGCTACTATCTTGGTAGTAACTGATAAACCAGAGGGCTGAGAATCTCCTTCCACTGGCAGTATGGCCCTTATAAAAGTTAAAGGAAATCAGTGGAATTAATTTTTTAACATCCAATTTAAATAAGAAGGCCTTAGGCACTGGAGGCAAGTGTCTTAACCGCTGAGCCATCTCTCCAGCCCTTGATGCATTTTTTAAAAGAGCAATAGCTTTATTAGAAAAATGTTTCATTTTTTAGATAGTTTTTCATATATCCCAGTCTAGCCTTGAACTTGCAATGTAGTTGAGGATGACCCTGAACTCCTGATCCTCCTGTGTTCCCCTCCCACGTGCTGGTATTCCACATTGGTTTTTATGCCGCAGTAGGAATCCAGCCAAGGGCTTTGTGAACACTACCAACTGAGCTCTCTACCAAATGAGATACATCCCCAGCTGAGCACCACTTATTTAATGATTCTAAAGTGCAGGAATCTTGGGGACCTCCAAAGTAAAAGTAATTTGCATAAGACTTTTAAAAAATATTTTATTTATTCATTTTCAAGCAGAGAGAGAGAGAGAGAGAGAGAGAGAGAGAGAGAGAGAGAGAAAACGAACCAGGGCCAACACCTTGTAGGCCTGGCTTATGTGGGTCCTGGGGAATTGAACCCAGGGCCTTAGGCACTGGAGGCAAGTGCCTTAACCACTGAGCCATTTCTCCAGCCCGCATGAGACTTTTGTTATTTGTCTTTCCCCATTCATTCTCTCATAGCCTGGAGCCTTACTTATTGGAAGCAAGCATGATACATGATGACATCATCCCACTGTGTGGAAGCAGGAGTGTCTTTTCCTTTTATTTTTTCCTTCTCCTCCTGATGTAGGGTCTCCTAGCCCAGACTGACTTGGAGTTCACTATGTAGTATCCTCCAACCTCTGCCTCCTAAGTGCTGTGATTTAAGGTGTGTGACACCACACCCACCAAAAATTTTAAAAACATTTTATTTATTGGCAAGTACAGAGAGAGGGAGGAGGGGGCTGCAAATGAACTGTGGGTACACGTGCCACTTTATGATTTATGTGGGTGCTGCGAAATCATATCTAGGCCAGAAGGCTTTGCATGGGTACTGGAGAATTGAACCAGGGTTATTAGGCTCTGTAGACCAGTGTCTTAACCACAGAGCCATCTCTCCAGCCCCTCCATAGCTCTTTTTTTTTTCTTTTTTTTGGCTTTTCGAAGTAGGGCCTCACTCTAGCCCAGGCTGACCTGGAATTCACTCTGTAGTCTCAGGCTGGCCTAGAACTCGCGGCGATCCACCTATCTCTGCCTCCCGAGTGCTGGGATTAAAGACGTGCGCCAGCACACCAGGCTTTTTTTTTTTTTTTGGCATAGCTCTTAATAAAAAATTTTAACGTGTTTTAAATAAGCTGCTAAGGATTTAGGCCATATTCTCTACATGCTAGGGAGGAACTGTACCTCACCAAGAAGCTGATTTCTAAACCATTAAGCATCAACAGGTATATGCATCTTAAAGATATTTGAAGAATATATTTGAAGAACTGAGACTAAAAGGTTTGAGAACTGTTGTGATCAAGTCTGTCTTGCCCAGAAGAATGGAGCATACTGCAAGGTAAGAACTTAATAGGAGACTGACTGTACATTAAAGTTCAAGTATTCCACATGGTCAAATATACACAACCCATGCTCATGAGCCTTCCAACACTTTATGATTTAGCTACAATCTATATTTGTTGGCTATTATTTTCATGTCTTAATTCCAACTTTGTATGGTGGCCTACCTGGAGGATTCCACCTTCTGAATAACCTTCCCTGACTTTCCCAGTGCCTTTGTGCTCCTTCTTGTTCGGAAGAGAATACTTGCTCCATCTGCTCAGTGACATTCTAAACTTTCCCAACATTCAGCTCAAATTCCACTTTCTCTATAAAGCCTTCTGTAGTATAAAATGACATGTGGCCCTGTACTAATTGTTATACCAATATTTATTATGGATGATGCCCCTTTAATACTAAGACTTTTTGTTTTGTTTTTTTTTCTATGTAGGGTCTCACTCTAGCCCAGGCTGACCTGGAATTCACTGTAGTCTCAGGGTGGCCTTGAACTCATGGTGATCCTCCTACCTCTGCCTCTGCTGGGATTAAAGGCGTGTGGCACCACGCCCGGCAGTATTAAGCTTTTCTTTGTCTCTCCAAATCCTACATATTGGAATGAAATTTCCATGTGTATTTAAGCACATGAACTAGACAGCATTAAATGTGTCCTACATGACACTGTTCATAGCAGTGAGTATCTGACTACACAAGTAAACGGTCTATTTGTTAACAGTGCCCAAAAGGCAGCCCATTACATATTGCACAATGAAAGTTATCTATATCTTAGCTATCCTTCCTAGGTAGTGCCCAACCAATTATGAAGTGCTAAGAAACTTTCAGTGTTTTTGAATTTTTCTTAAGGCACTGTCCCTGGAACTCCCAAGTGCTGGGAATCCAAACATAAGCCGCTAAACATGGAATTATGGTGCAAAATCAGCAATTTCACTAATATATTCAAGAGAAGGGTGAAATGTCTATTTCTAAGAGTGCAAAAGTAGAAGCAATGCAAATGTCTGATTTGAAGAACAATAGGTAAAAACAGTGCCTCCACCCAAAAGGATACCATTCAACAGAACAAAGAGAAATACTGATTTATGCTACCACATACAGGAATCTTTATAACATTATACTAAATGAAAGCAAAAAGGCATATATTGCATGACTCACTTTACATGAATTGCAGAGAATAAGCAACGCCATAGGGACGGCAAAATTAGTGGTTACTAGGCCCGTGGAGTGACTATTGGAAGTGGGGGCATGTACCTGCAACCCTCAACTTGGGAAACTTAGGGAACAAGAACATGAATTCAGATCAGTGTGGGCTACATAGTGAGACACAATTTCAAAAACAAAAACTAGATGTTGTGAGTCCTGGTGCACCATGTTTAGGGCTGGTGTACTCCAGGAGAGTGAGGTGTGTGAGAACTGAGGACAACTTAATTCTACCAACAAGACCAGCAATGATAGCTGACTGGCAGGAGATGAACCACCATAGCACAGGAGCTAGGGCCCAGATGAAACCACAGAGTAATTGATGAGATGAGCAAGCTTGCTGCTCCCACAGAGAGCCTGTCAGCCTGCGCCAAGAGGATGTAGACAGACACCAAGGATTCTCAAAATGTTCCAAAGCTGAATTCTAGAAGCTGTTAAGAGTTCAACACTACAGTAAACTTAAACTTAAACTTAAACCAAGGCTCTGGGAATTTTGCAGAACAGAGGGCAGAGACATTGTAAAAGCCATGGTGGGGCTCAATACCCAGAGGCATTGCCCCCCCCATGACTGCTACTCACATAACTCATAGCTCTCAAACACATGGCATATTTTAGAAATCCCACCGAGGACCTCCAGTGGAATAGAGGCAGGGAGGAGGGAAATAGTTGTACCAACACAAAATGTGTTCAACGTTTCTACTTAATACATTACAATATAAAAACAACAAGAACAATTTCAAAAACAAAAATATTTCAAGAACTCAGGATACAGAAAAATCGGTAATGGTGATAAATGCACAGAACTGTGACTTTATTAGAAGCAACAGCATTTAAACTTTTAAATAGTTGGAATATTATGATAAAGGAATTTTACTTAAGTGGTGGAAAATATGAATTGAAAACCAATTCAATAGCATATAATCAGATGCAAACAGTGCTTTCCAACATTCTTCCCTTTGTATATGCCTGGATCTAGAAACAGCCAAAAGCACTTCATAACTGCAACACTGAAAACAGTTATAGGGTGCCTTAAAACTGCCATAAAAATACAAAGCTGCCATAAAAACACAATTAATTAACGAGGGGGGGAAATCATACACTAATCTTATGAGCAAGTTTACACAGATTATTGTGCTCACTTGAGTGCAAGCAAACCCCATTATTTTGTACACTGACAAGAGAATATAAACACCTATTATCCCAGGCCTTGGGCACAGCAGTGACTCACCCAGCTTCTCTGGCTCCTCAGGCCCAGTGCCAGCAATACAGCTGCTTTCCAAGCCATAGGTGGGATCTACCTTCCCAGAGGCTCGTGCAGCTTCTTGTACTTTCTTCACATGAGCTTCAACCAATTCCAAAGGCACTTCCTCCCGGACACGAGAAAACTCCTCTGGTTCAAGAGCAAATTTTAAAAAAACAAATTAATTCTTTAAAAAAATATATAGAATAGTAAATTCATGTTACACAAATGCTTGCTTGCTTCAATATAAGACCAACAAATTATCTTACACAGTATTATACTTTTGAGTTGTAGTGCACTCTTAAAGACCTAGTCTCTATATTAGCAAAATTCAAGGGGGAAATGAAATGATATTCTATTATCCTACATGCCAAATTTTTGGAATTCAGAAACAATAAAAATTGCTATCCAAAATTTCTTTGCTGGCTGGATAATTGAGAAAACACCAAGGACTAATTAACTATATACCCAAGCACTCTATGATGTGAGAAAGTTCTAGTAAAAATTAATGTAATCAAAAAATATTAAATAACTTTCTGAATTCAATGAAATTACAAATGCCTCTTAAAAACACTTCGGTTCCTCCTCTTATTCTCCTATTCCCCCCACCCCCTTTTTTTTCTTCTTAAGATAGGCTCTCTACATAGCTAAGCTGATCTCTCCCTCCCAACTGCCAGGAGCAAATACTTTTTTTATTTTTATGTATTTATTTGTAAGCAAAGAGAGAGAAAAGAGACAGAATGGTTGTGCCAGGACTTCCAGCCACTACAAATGAACTCCAGACACATGC
Source organism: Zapus hudsonius (assembly GCA_004024765.1). Classification (NCBI taxonomy): domain Eukaryota; kingdom Metazoa; phylum Chordata; class Mammalia; order Rodentia; family Dipodidae; genus Zapus; species Zapus hudsonius. The sequence continues at coordinate 5,672 of PVHP010014770.1, forward strand.
CCCACATTGTTCTTCTGACTTTATGTGAGTACTGGAGGCTTTTCAGATAAATGCCTTAACCACTGAGCAATCTCTTCAGCCCCAAATACTTTAAATTTACAAACTACTGGGCCAGGAAAAGTACTTGATTAAAATGCCTACCAACCTGTGTTCAATTCCCTACTATTCACATAAACCAGATACACAAATTGACATATGTGTCTGGAGTTCATTTGCAGTGGCAAGAGACCATGATGTGAGCATTCATTCTTCTCTCTGTCTCTCAAATAAAAAAGATAATTAAAAAAAATTTATATTGAGCCGGGCGTGGTGGTGCACGCCTTTAATCCCAGTACTCGGGAGGCAGAGGTAGGAGGATTAGCATGAGTTTGAGGCCACCCTGAGACTACATAGTGAATTCCAGGTCAGCCTGGGCTAAATGGAAACCCTATGTCGAAAAAACTACCACCATTAATGCATTACTTTAAAATGTTATTTTAAACAATTTTTATAAAGCTTTAGAAGAAAACGTCTGATTTGGGGGTATTTACATAAATGAAATGCGTGCAATACCTGATAACACGTAAATCTGACATAAAAGGGTGCAAGAAAGATGGCTCACAGAGTGCATACCTAAAGCTGCTTTGGCTGCTGCTGATGCCACACGAGGATCCACCACAGATGCCAAAAAAGCAACAGTACTCATGACTGGGTTTCCTGATTGGCTGAAAGGGACAGGCTGGTAAGCTAGAGGTCCAAGGGATGCGTCTGAATTTTCAAGGTAAGGGTCCTCAATGGGAAGCCTCAAAAAGTGAAGAATACATTCATCCTGAGTACGACTTCCAACATGTTCTGACACTTTGTTCCAATCATCCTTGTACATCTCCAACGCCTACAAATCAACAACAAAACCTTTAATATTAAGTAATAGGAAAGTAATATATAAAGAAATTATGAACATGTGACTGTTTGGCATAGCAGGGTCTCACTATGTGATGCAGACTGGTCTTGAACTTCTAATACACCTGCTTCAGATTCTTGACTGCTGGGATTATAGACATGTGAGACTCTGCTCAACCTGTGATTATTCTTCAGTTGGCAGATTTTGTAAAACAGTACAAAGCGCTATGGGTATGGGGTATGGTGGCATGGCACATGTCTATAACCCCAGCCACAAGAAGGTAATCCAGGAGAATCAAGACCACCAGCCTGGGCTCAATAGCAAGAGTTTATCTCAAAATTAATAAAGTAGGTAGATTTGACAGTTTTCAGGTCAGCCTGGGATAAAGTGAGACCCTACTTCAAAAAACAAAACAAAACAAAAAAATAACTCTGACTTCATTAAGATAAGCATATTTGTATAAGAAATTCTAAAGCAAAAAAAAAAAGAAGTAGTAGCAATAAATTCTTGAGCAAATTTACAGGACAGAAGGGCAATAGAAAAACGGCTATCTCCAGGTCAGCCTGGACTAGAGCGAGACCCTACCTTGAAAAACCAAAAAGAAAAAAAGCTATATTTCCACAGATAACAACAATGAAGAGTTTCAAATTAGAAAAATATTTAGAATAGCATTAAAATGAAATAACACATCAAAGTCTGGTAAAATAGGCATGCTATACTGGCACACCCTTTTAATCATCATGAGGAACTATAGATTTACCATAATTCTTAGGAAACTATAAGCAGGTATATTATGTTGGTATGGTGGGCAGAGAATTATTAATGAAAAAAATACAGGGCTGGAAATATGGCTCATGCCATCAACCATGGTACTTGCTTGCAAAGCCTAATGTCCTGAATTTGATTCTCCAGTGCCCGTATAGAACCAGATGCACAAAGGGGCACATGTATCTAGAGCTTGTTTGTAGTGGCAGGAGGCCTTGGAGTTGCCCATTCCCTCTCATTCTCATATTCTCTCTGCTTGCAAATATATAAATAAAAATATTTTTAAAAATATAAAGCATAGTTTTCTAGTTATAAAATTTACAAATTTTATGAAAAGCCTCTATTGTAGTCAACTTTCTTTGTTGCTGCACAAAAAGAACGAAACCAAAGCTGTTTGAAAGGAATGGGTTTATTTGGCTTATGGACTCAAGGGGAAGACTCCATCATGGCAAGGAAAATGATGGCATGAGCAGAGGGTGGACATCACCTCCGCCACAGCACCACAAACAGCGGCAGGAAGGTGTGCCAACCACTGGCAAGGGGAAGCAGGCCTATAACCCCCATAAGCCTGTCCCCAGCAACACAGCTCCAACAAGGTTCTTACCCAAATTACCATCAGCTGGGGGTCAATCATTCAGAATACATTCATTTGTTTGTGGGGGACACCTAGATCAAACCATGACAGCCTCCAATAACAGGAAAATAAATTCCTAAGGGGAAAGTTAGAACAGTAGGAAGAAAGCTGGTCAAGGTGGCTCACACCTTAATTCCAGCATTTGGGCGACTAAGGTGAAAGGATTATCATGAATCAAAGGCTAGCCTAGGATGTAAAGTTTTAAGATTAGGCTAGAGAAAGATTATACCTCAAGAATAACAACAACAACAAAAGAATAGTAGGAAGAAAATTAGAAACATAGTGCTAAGAAATACAAGGAACTGGAAAAAAAAAACAGGCTAATTAACTTATTTTTGAAGGTAGCTTGTGTTTTGGACCTTGTCCTCTCCAATCTTTCCTTTTTTCTTTTCTTTCTTTCTTTCATTCTTTTTTTTTTTTTTTTTGCGGGGGGTTTTCAAGGTAGGGTCTCGCTCTAGTCCAGGCTGACCTGGAATTCACTATGTAGTCTCAGGGTGGCCTTGAACTCATGGTGATCCTCCTGCCTCTGCCTCCTGAGTGCTGGGATTAAGGGCATGCGCCACCACGCCCAGCTTCCTTTTTTCTTTATTTTTTGTGGTAGCTGTGCTTGCCTATACACGTTAGGCAGGAGCTGTTCCCTTGTATTATGGCCCTAGCCCTAGGACCATGGCTGTCACAAAAGGACAATTGTTGTCTCTTCAGGACCATAGCAATGTGAGGAGACATTTATGATGATACAACTGGTAAGGACCTACTGGTATTTCCCTAGTACACATAAGAAATAATCCCATCAAACACACACACACACACACACACACACACACACACACACACACACACACACACACACACTTTCTAGCCCAAATTTCAATAGTGCAGTGACTGAAAAACCTCTAAAAGTAGGTTTAATCTGCTCTTTTCAATAATAACTCTTTCCATGTTTACGTGCTTCACTACAATCCGCAGGCTTATTATTACTGTATTGACTCTTCCAAAATCGAGCTAGCGAATGGTCTTACACAGGAAATCTTTGAACAAACAAGGGCAATTATAAGTTTCTTCTAGATACTCAGCGACTACAGGTAGCTCTAGAGAAAACTACTCATAGGAAAAAGACTCACATCTAAAAAGATTATTTGCATGTGTGCATGAGTATGGGCACACTATGACCTCTTGCCACCACAAAGGCAGGTTTTGCAAACAAGTGCCTTTAATTGCAAAGGCATCTCCCAAGCCCCCAAAACTTGGATTTTAAGGCAAAACACCAATGTCCTTGAAGTCAGAAATACCTTCAACAATCTGAAGTTTCTGTTATAGGGAGAGTAATCTCTATCATAGTCTTTCCCAATGAATTTATTTTCTTTTATTTTATTTTGCCTACAAGAAATAAATTAATTAGGTATAGTTAATCATGCCTTTAATCCCAGCTCTCAAGAGGATCTCTGGGAATTCCAAGTCAGTTTGACATACAAAGAGAGTTCCAGGCCAGCCTGGGCAAGAGTGAGAACTTGACTTAAAACAAGCAAAACAAAAAAACAATGAAGTTCAGCAAGCCTTTTCTAGAATAACGCTTAAGATGAGGAGCTTTCTATGATGTGAAACCCAGGCAAGTGTCAGTATTTAGATCATGAGGCATGAGGCAAAGAAAGAAAGACACTGAAAACAGCAATTTCTAAGTAGCAAACTGAAGAGATGCTGTTAAAAGAGGATATGATAAAAGACTGGACAGGAAGAGCTAGGGAGTAGAAATACATTTTTAGTAGATTCAACATGATAAAAACCCTTAGTTATGGGGATGGGAATAAACTTGATTCCAAGGCCCAAGGGCCTGGGTTCAATTCCCCATGACCCATGTAAAGCCAAATGCACGAAGTGGCCAATGCATCAGTGTGGCGAGTTCCTGACATGTCCCCACTTTCTGCTTGCAAAAAAAAAAAAATTACATATAATGAAATAATATATATCCTTAATTTCTGAATCAAATCTTCACTGCATTCTTAGAACTTGTTTCTCTATACTTAAATTCTCTGTGTTACAAGACCAAAGTGTGCTCCACAAAAAATAAACCCTCTCTCATGCCTACAAATTACTTCATTGTTCATTATTGTCTTGTAGAATTTAAGGCCAAACATGATCAAGGGCACATCACTCCTTCCTCCATCAGGTTCCAGGAAAACCCAGACACCATAATATTAACCTTTGTAATAACTAGTTTTAACTAACACATAAGTAATGACATTATTCTTCATTTCAAAAGAGATCTTTTTTAAACCTTGCTCAATATATATATTCTACTTTTTGCTATTTCAAACTTGAAAGATATTAATCTTCAACATGAACTCAGAAACTGTGCTTTGATAAAAGACTAAGTTCCTTTTAAAATAACGTATGTAGTCTAAAGAATAAATAACAATATTTAGAATACTATGTACCCTACTTGCACTGAAACTTGTGATTTTCTGCCTCAGTCTCCCAAATGCTGGGAATAGAGGCATGTACTTGCTCAAACCAGCTTTTAAGCCCTTGATTGCTCTAAATAAATGGCACCAATGAAAGCTGGTGGTGGTAAACAATGCTGCTAAAGTCTTTTGTTTCTTCTCATGTAAGGGCAGAAAATCCATGTTGACTCCACAACCTGTTCAACAGAAAAGCAGCCACAGCACAGATTCCACCTGCAGGAGAGGATGTCCTACTGTTGGAGGACATTGTGCTTTCTGTGGTTATGTTCAGGGTAAACAGTACCTCAGGCACTCTTTCCCCACTCACTCCTTATTTAGTGTTCACTAATCTTAACTGCAGAAGGGAGATAATTCAGAGCATAAGTGTGCAGCAAGAAAAAGAACAGCTGTATCAGCTGAACTAAATAAAAGTTCCCCCTCAGGGCCTCGGGATCCCTAAACAGCAATGCAAAGTTACAGCTCTCCAAAGTACTGGTGATACTTCTTTTTAATTAATATGCACAGCAAATATAGCTAGTCAAAACAGTTTCGAATTAAATAAAAAGTTGGTGAGTAAAGCTTATCACTGCTATTAAATGGGTAGATAATTCACTATGTAGTCTCAGGGTGGCCTGGAACTTATGGCGATCCTCCTACCTCTGCTTCCCAAGTGTTAGGATTAAAGGCATTGTGCCACCATGCCTGGCCTATTTGAAATTTTTTAATATTTTTCTTTATTTACAAGCAGAGAAGGGAGGAGGAAATGAGGGGGAAGGGAGGAAGAGAGAGAATGAGAATGATTATGAAAGGGTGCACCAAGGCTTCTGGTCACTGAAAACAAACTCCTTCAGCATTCACCACTGTGCATCTGGGTTTACATGGGTAATGAGGAATCAAACCTGAGTTGTTAGACTTTGCAGGCAAGTGCCTTAACAGGTGAGCCATCTCTCAGCCCCCATAAATTGTTTTTAACATTTGATGCTATGAAATGAAAAATAAACAAAATGAATGAACAACCACTATCAAAGCATCAGGGCTGTTTAGAGTGAAAGCACCGTTGTAGTTTTAAGCCTTAAACCTGACTAGGTAAATTAAAATAATCAAACATCATAGAGTATATTTAAAATGCTAGTTAGTCAATCTTTGCATACCATTGCCTACATAGACAAAAGAGCTCCACCAGTAATTGGCTTACCTCCAGGAGTAGAAGGGTCTCCTGTTCCGTCCATTCTCTTCCAGCACTAGCACCTTTACTCTAAAGAAACAAAGCGAGAAATGATTGATGCATGAAAAATGACTATGGATGAGATCAGTTAATTCAGGGGACTGTCTTATACAACCACCAAGGCTAAATAAATAAAAACTTAAGGAACTTACATATACAGATTGTGGTTTATTGTCTATAATTATGCTCTTGAAGTACTTTATTCAACATGTAGCTACTAATGTGTATTTGAGTACACCAACTTGTTTTGTGGTCTAGGGTATTTTTAAAACTAGCCACAGAGTTCATAGTAAGTATATTTTTCATTTTACAATATACATGATCCATTTTTTGTTTGTTTGATAGTTTTGTTTTGCTTTGAATTTCAAGGTAGGGTTTAGCTGTAACCCAGGCTGACCTGGAATCACATAGTCTCAGGGTGGCTTCAAATTCATGGTGTACCTCCTGCCTCTGCCTCCTGAGTGCTGGGATTAAAGCCATGTGCCACCATGCCCGGCTACATGATTGTTTTTGTGTTCTAATTCACTTTTCAAACTCTAGAGAAAGACGGCAGAATATAGTCTTCTACCAAAAACCAAAGGTACATAGGAGTTTTTTAGCTGCAGTGGAGAAACAGGAGACCCAGGGCTTCTGGCAACCACAGCCCAGTGGTTGGTGGGCGCTGGCCGCTCTGGAGGCATTTGCTTTCAGGAACTGGCCTGAGCCAGCACAAGCAGAGTCACAGGGAGAAAATTCTCTACTCACATTGGCCTTGCCAAGTCTAAAAACCTAAAGAAAACAGATGGGACCAGCCAGGGATCACAGAAAGAGGACAGCAGGAGCCTCATTGCAGCAGTTTCAAGCACCTGCCTTTCCCCAAGGACCAGCAGCTAGAGCCACTGGAGACCCGGGGAATCCAGAGCCATCAGTATCTAACACAGCTGTTCGAAACAGCAGATTAATAGATCGCAAGCCTCATACTCAAATTCTGTTTCACCAAAAGTATTGTTCATAACTGACTTTTAAAAAAAATTTCTTTGATGTTTTTCTGGTTTATCAAGGTAGAGTCTCACTCTGGCTTAGATGACATGGAATTCATTCTATAGTATTAGTTTGGCCTCAAACTCAGAGCAATCCTCATACCTCAGCCTCCCAAGAGCTGGGAAAAAAGGCATTCACAATCAAAACCAGCCATAGCTACCTTTTAAATGCCTAATTGCTAACCATATGGGAGAAAAAAGGTAAAATACTTGACTGTTAAAATGCAATCAGAGCTGGGCGTGGTGGCACACACCTTTAATCCCAGCACTGGGGAGGCAGAGGTAGGAGGATTGCCGTGAGTTCAAGGCCACCCTGAGACTACATAGTGAATTCCAGGTCAGCCTGGGCTAGAGTGAGACCCTACCTCGAAAAACCAAAAAAAAAAAAAAAAGCAATCAGATTTTAGTAGAAACCTCACTTGGCGTGACCATAGAAAGGACACTTCCTCTGGAAGATGATGCCCCTTACAAGGACAAAAGGGGACAAGGGGGGGGGGCCTTAGAAAGAAGTTTTACCTTTGCTAATGTTTTCTTGGAGTAGATATCAGTTCGAAGACCAAAGTTCTGTAAATCAATTGGTTTTTCCTTGTTCTTCTCAGGAAAATTTAACATTTGCTGAGCAGCAGGGACCTGTGAGCAGACAAATGAAAAATGGCTTTGTTAACTTGTTCAAAGTCAAGAGGGTATACAAATTCTCAAAAGTCATTTACCACTGACATTTACATCACCACTTGTGGAATATCTATACAAACAGACAAAAAAGATACCTCAACAACACACTTCGAATAAAAATTCAACATGAAAAAAAAAGGAAATTTTTTGTTGTTCCTTAAGTTATAGAAAAAATAAAATAAGACAATCAAGTCAGAGGTGCTGGTGCACACCTTTAATCCAAGCTCTCAGGATACAGAAGTAGGAGAATTGCTGTGAGTTCAAGGCCACTCTGAGACTACATAGTGAATTCTTGGTCATAGTGAGTAAAACCCCACCTTGAAAGAAAAAAAGTAAAGGGAAAGGTGTGGGGAAAGGTGGGAAGAGAACCCTGTACACACATCTGACGATTGTTTTTAAATGTGTTACTCTGCTTGACAATAGAAGGGAATATATAATTTAGATTCATATTACTGGATCATGTTGCTATTTATAATTTGCTTGTCCTAATAATCTTTTGAACACTTTGTCTATTTCCAAATCTTTTATCAACATAGGTTTTTAAACTCATGTTTCCAAGACAGGCTGAATAAAAAGTTTCTCTATTATCTGCTAATTTACTAGTGCCAGTGATGGAGAAAAGAAACAGAGGTTAAAAAATAAATATTCTATACCTTCATAGGATAAGGTATCATATTAGAATTGGTAGGATACTATTACCTTATACTATATTGTTATGAAGCCAAACATACATATGAAGGAAAATGAGAAACAAAATAGGAATCCCCAAAATGATCAGCTATGAAATAGTACGACTAGTATTATTCTATTACAATGGTTACTTTGTTTATTTTTTGAGGTAGGGTCTCACTGTAGCCTAGGCTGATCTGGAACTCACTCTGTAGTCCCAGGCAGACCTTGAACTCATGACTACCTTTCTACTACTGCTTCCTTAGTGCGGGGGTTAAAGGCTGCGCCACAGAACCCAGCCACACAATGATTACTTTTGAATAGGTATGCTTTAAGTAGTGGTGTATTACCATCGAGGCCTAAAGGCAAGTCAACACTAATTTACCTGAGGTGATCGAAGATGCAGAGGCACAAGCCCAGAAGGTGTATCAGCTAATACATTGAAATGAGGAGTAGGAGGAGGTCCCATTGCCATGGGTCGACTTTCAGGATCAACTTGGTAGTTAACGAGCCCCCACTGCTCTAAGAAGGCATGAACCCTAAAGGATAAAGCTCTGCACATTACAATCCAGAGAATCAACCTCATATGTACAACCATCATCATGTAATTAAGAGAAAAAAAAAAAATCCCAGACACAAAAATCAAATGAAGGAAAGATGTCTGCTGGCTCACAACCACCTCAGTATTTTACAAATTTGGTGGTGTGTTTGTGACAATTTTTAAAAACTCAAAATAATGTTGATAATACACAACCTCACAACTAAGTAAACAATAGTTCTAATCACAGAGAGAAAATGCTCATTTTGGTCCATGTCAAATAACCCATACTTAGACCCGTCACAGAAGGAAATCCCTATTTTGTTTTTCTTCTAGGGCAATTTATACACTCCCTTCCCAAATCACTGGTCTGATCTGACCATAAAACAAAAGATTTAGGGCTGGAGAGATGATGCAACAGTAAAAGTTATTTGCTAACAAAGCCAGAAAGCCCAAGTTCAAATCTCCAAGATCCATGTAAAGCCAGCTGCACCAAGTGGTATGAGCATCCAGTTTGTTTATAGTGGTTAGAGAGGCCCTAGAATGCCCATTCTCATTCTCTCCCTCCCTACCTCCATTCTTCCCTCGTTCTCCTCCCTGCTTGCAAATAAATGTGTAAATATGCAATCTAAAATACCAAACTGAATATTATTAATAGAGTCATCTATTAAGAGTATAGATGATATTAAGATATTTTACTAATGAAGAAAACATCTGATTCAATTAGTCAATTATTAAGCAGCAATGCATCATTAACAACTTGCAGTGAACTATCTGAGAAAAAGTCTATCATTTTACCTCATTACAGCGCAAACATCTCCAGTCAAGTTCCTCCGACAAGCAGTGCTGGTTAAATATTCTTGGGGGTTTAGGCGATATGTGTCAATCATAAAATTTCGATATGCCAAATATCTAAAATATAAAGAAAAAATTTCTAAGATGTACTCACAGACTTTCAGATATAATTCTTCCTCAAACCAAAATTGATAAAATACTTAAAAACCATATTGCAATAGAAAATTAAGACAGTAGCATAAGAAACACTGGAGCTATATTGTAAATTTAGCTGAGCATGGTGGCACACACCTTTAGTTCCAGGAACAAAAATCACCATGAGTTTGAGGCTACCTTGAGACTACATAGTGAACTCCTGGTCAGTCTGGACAGAAGCAAGAAGCTACCTCCAAGCTGGGCATGGTGGCGCACGCCTTTAATCCCAGCACTCGGGAGGCAGAGGTAGAAGGATCGCCATGAGTTCAAGGCCACCCTGAGACTACAGAGTGAATTCCAGGTCAGCCTGAGCTAGAGCAAGATCCTACCTCAAAATAAATAAATAAATAAAATTAAAAATTAAAAATAAAAAAAATTCCGAAGCACAAACATGCAAAATTGTTTATCAATGTATAACAATAAAGTAACTTGACAACATTGATAATGAAGATAATGCATAGATATCTGGATGCTTACTCATTCATGACTACTTAGACCTCATTATTATCTACTTCATATTTACTGTGGGCCACATGCTGTTGTATGACTGCCTGTGAAGCAGCTCAACACACAAAATCACTCTCTAATGGAAAGTCCATATCCCAGTAAAATGAGGAAAATTGAAACACAGAATGGTTAGAGTATATATAGGAGAGTGAATGTGAATTAAGCCTATAAAGATAGAGGTATAACCAAAAGTGAATATAAAGAGATGAGGCAGAAGAGGGGGTAGGGTAAAAGAATACATGTGATACAAGGAGAGGAAAATTAAATAAATGGCTTGAAAGGAGGGAGAGAGAGAGAGAGAGAGAGAGAGAGAGAGAGAGAGAGAGAGAGAGAGAGATATGGCTTAACGGCTAAGGCGTTTGCCTGCAATGCAGAATGACCAGAGTTCGGTTCCACAGTGCCCATATACAGCCAGATGCACAAGAGGGCGCATGTGTCCGGAGTTCATTTGCAGTGGCTTGGAGGCCATGGTGTGCCCATATTCTGTCTGCCTCTCTCTCTCTCTCTCTCTCTCTCTCTCTCTCTCTCTCTCTCTCTCTCTCTCTCTCTCTCTCTCTCAAATAAATAAATAAATAAATAAATAAATAAATAAATAAATAAAATATTTTTTAAAAAAAGAGCTGCTTAGACAGAGGGCTGATAATTAAAGAAGCCAAAATTCAACACAGGCATTGAGTCATTGAGTTGGTTCTGGGATGCATGCTGTACTGTCTGCTCATTCTCATTTCTTTTTCCTCCTACGGCAATAGGAAGACTTGGCTTTCACAACAATATTCCTATTCCCTCTCGCGGCAGTTCTTTCAGTGAGACCTAACTAGGCAACAAGCAAGAAGAAATCAAAATGTCAAACCCCGAGATGGAACAAGGAAACACAGAGGGAGAAAGAAATTGAAGCCACAGTAGATTCCACAATGTACGCAAGAATTCCTGCCGTAAAAACTATTTTGTTCAGAGCAGGAAAGTGCACTGAACACACTTGGCGTGACATAAAGACTGAAGATGATTTCACAAAGTGAAATGGGCTACAGTGGAAAAGATACTGTTAAACGAGAGAATGACCAAATGCCTCAGGTATCTATAAATGCAGACATGTACACTGCTAGAAGAATATACCAGGTCTAAATAAGTAGGGGAAACTACCAAAGCTTCTTAAGCCATCATTCTAGATTAAGGTTAACTTCATAGCACTATTAAGGTGAATCTTTATATGCTAAAAAATTGATGAAATTTAGAATCTCAGTGGGATGGGGTGGCTCAGGCCTTTAATCCCAGCACTTGGATCACGATGAGTTCGAGGCCACACTGAGACTACATAATGAATTCCAGGTCAGCCTGGACTAGAGCGAAACCCTATCTCAAGAAACACAAATCTCAGTGGCTGGCGAGATTGCCCAGCATTTTACGCCACTTGCTTGCCAAGTCTTCTAACCTGGGTTCAATTCCCTATTCATGCCCATAAAGCTAGAAAGGCATTTGTTTGCAGTGGCAAGACACTCTGGCAAGCATGCCCATACACACACACACACACACACACACACACACACACACACACACACACGTACAAATAATTTAAAAAAAAAAATCTCAAATTTCTATGCACAAACTACAACCAGAAGATATTTCATATTAAACTGTCTATGTTTTACTATGTATTTTATATGTTACTTCCGGTAAAAATAAAAATTTTGTTAAATTTTCAAGCAGAGAGAATGGGTACACCAGGGCCTCTAGCTGCTGAAAAAACAAACAAACCCCATCTCCACATGTAAATACTACTTTGTGCACCTGGCTTTACGTGGGTACTGGGGGGTTGAACCCAGGACATTAGGCTTTGTAGGTAAGCACCTTAACTGTTGAGCCACCTCTTCAGCCCCTACATAATACAGTTTGAAAGTCAGCTCTCCCTTATCAGCTTAAACATAAGATGATCTAATGTGGACCATCAAGTATATCTAATTGGTAACAGGTTAAAACCAAGAAGATAATACATGAAAAGCTATGAATATATGTAATAGATAAGGATTTATTTCAGACTTCAGATTACCTGAAGTACAATATGAAAAGAAGAAAACACTTCCAGCAAACTTTCTTATGATTTCTTTTTCTTTTTTTTCTTTTTTTTTTTTTTGGTTTTTTGAGGTAGGGTCTCAGTTTAGCCCAGGCTGACCTGGAATTCACTATGTAGTCTCAGGGTGGCCTTGAACTCATGGCGATCCTCCTACCTCTACCTGGGATTAAAGGCATGTGTCACCACTCCCAGCTTTATTATTTCTTTTTCAAGTGCAAACGCAGAAGCCTGCTTGGTACATGTCAAGCTGCACCTCTAATATGGATTAGTTTGCATTTTTATTGATTTTACTTCTCTTTGAGACAGGGTCTCATCTATACCAGGCTGGTCTACTCACTATGAAGCATGGATGGACATTAAACTCAAGATCCTCCTGCCTCTACTACCTCCTGAGAGCTGAAGTTATAGGTGTATGCCACAACATCCAGTTTATGTGGTACTGGGGATCAAACCCAAGGCCTCATACATCTACACAGGAACTCTACAAGCTGAGCTACATTCCTAGCAACTCACATGCTTTTAATTAGTAATCATCAGGAAGATAAAGATTTCACTGTCAACCAGAGTATCATACATGAATGCATACAAGCATACACATATACATAGACGTATTAGGTGAAAGCAGATAGAAAATATATCAAATAATAAAGTTGAGTCATATGGTTTAATATTTCAAAGAAAAAACTTACTTTATCATCAGAATATTGTAAAGACAAAATGTTAACAATATTCTGAATGAATATTTACAAACTTTCAAAAAGCAACAACTGAGAACTATTCATAAAAAACATCATAACATGAGCACATAAGTTCTCTTAACATAATGGACTCACATTTCTGGAGTCTTGGATTTGTTCTTTCCATTAAAAAACTCAGGAAGAGCACGCCGCTCAATCACGTGAATACTGAAATTTTAAAAAAGGGAAGAAAATGGTGATTCTTTAAAAAGGATAAAATCTTAAAATTTGAGCTAAGCATTTTTGAAATTTCAAGGTAAAACTGACAATTCCAACAACTCAGAACTGGTTGCTAAAATTAACTGAGGAAGTTTCTCTAAGTTAAAGGATTCAGTAAGGTTAAAGAAAGCTTTCCTTTCTATTATGCAAAATACTTACTGTAATTTTCCATTCCCAACATTCAATGTAAAAGCTCTGTGAGGCATGGTGTTTAAGACCAGTAACTGTAGTAATTTGAAGGTAAGGCAAGAGGACTGTGACAAATTCAAGGTAATCCTACACTAGAGAGAGTTTCAGACCAGTCTGGACTATTCTGACACCCTGACTCATGTAATAAAAAAAAAAAAAAAAAAAAAAAAAAAAAAAAACAGAACTAGAAACAAAGCCACTAGGAAAGTACTTTGAAAACTAACTAGTAAACAAACAAAAACGCAGTAATCAGTATGGTAATAACAAACCAAATGACAAGCAAAAAACAACAGAATTTATAATTTTCAGCTACTCAGATATTAAAATTTTTTCTAAAACTGAGATACTATGGTGAACTGAAAATGTTAGTGATCATCTGCTTTTAATAAGACCACAGACCCATAGAACTAATTTTCAAAGTCACATAGGTTCTTGACAATTTTATAATATATTACAGGTCAGACAGAAGCCAGACCTAGGCCAATATGGTGAATCATGCCTATAATCCCAACATTTGGGTGTTGGGGGGAAGATCAACAGTTCAAGGGTGACCTAAGCCACATCAGATGTCATCACAAAAAAGCAAAAAAAAAAAAAAAAAAAAAGCAGGCAGAGGAGATGGCTCAGCAGTTAAAGGCCCTTGCTTGGAAAGTACAAGGGTTCAATTCCCCAGTACCTACATAAAGCCAGATGCACAAAGTGCATTAAGTCAAAAACTATTGTGGTTGGGTGTAGTAGTACATGCCTTTACTCCCAACCCTTGGAAGGCAGAGGTAGGAGGATTGTTGGGAGTTCAAGGCCAGCCTGGGACTACAGAGTAAGATTCAGGACAGCCTGAGCTAGAGTGAGACCCTATGTCAGACAAAAATGAAAAAAAGGAAAATAAACCATTGTGTCCATCATTCTCTCTCTCTCCTCAAAATTTAAAATAAGTAAAAAAAAAAAAAAAAAAACTTTTTTTAAAATGAACTCGGTTTTTTGTTGTTGTTTTGGTTTTTTTTTCCTTTATTTTAAGATAGTGTCTTGCTCCAACCCAGGCTGATGTGGAATTCACTATTTAGTTTCAGGGGTGGCCTCGAACTCACTATGATTCTCCTACCTCAACTTTCAGAGTGCTGGGATTAAAGGCATGTGCAACACATGCAGCTATGAATTGGATTTGTAGTGTCAAGAACTATAAAATGAATTGCCAAAAAAAAATTCTAAGACAATAATTTCTAAGGTGAAACTAATCTATGTAGATCCACATAAATCACTTTTCAAGTTTTACTACAAAAATATACTGGTAAACAACCAATTACACAGTTCTAACATCTTTCTGTTGTTATCATTATAGGTTTAAAAGAAAACATCAAAACAAAAATCTGTAGTCATCTACAATAAACAGTTATTTTTTTCTCCCCGTATTGGTTGTTTTGTCACCCTTAAAAACTATATATATAGTTGACAACTCAGTATTTCTGAGTTAACACTACCTTACAAGCTGAAAACAAAATGATTTGTCATACCATAAGCAAAGTGAACAGAGTGTGGAGAATAAAAGAACTCCTTTTTTCCCCTTCATTTTAAAAAACTTACTTTGGTTTGCTGTTTTGAAGCAAGGTCTTACTCTGGCCCAGAAAGACATGGACCTCACTCTGTAGCTCAGATAAGCCTCAAACTCACAAGTATCCTCATGTCAGTCTCAAGAGTTTGGAGATTTACAGGAGTGAACTATGAAGCCTGGCTTAATATACAAAAATTTTCTTTACCAAAAGCTATGCATGATGTGCTGGGAAGGTGAGTGTTTACATTTGAGAAAAAGACACAATTGCCTGGGCTAGAGTGAGAGCCTATCTCAAAAAAATAAATAAGAAGCCACCACAGTACCACAGTTAGGACGCACAAAGACTGGAAAGAACGGACAGGGTAGGTGCAATCAGAAAATTGTGAGAATCTGAGTTCAACTCTCTGGGATCTGGAGAACAGGGTAACTAATAAATTCACCACCAACCAAGGCCATGCACCGGGTGGGACATGCCCACGTGATAATTTAAGGAAGACTTCCATACTGCTGTGGCTTCAAGTTTTAGAGAAACGAGAATGAAAATAACACATCATCATATGCCATTCACACTTGGTGTGTTCTAAACTATGTCAAGTTAAGTAATAATCTAATTTGTAAGGAAAACATCAACAAAATGTCTACAGGTAGGATGTTCTTTTTTCTTTTTTTTTTGGTTTTTCGAGGTAGGGTCTTGCTCTAGTCCAGGCTGACCTGGAATTCACTATGTAGTCTCAGGATGGCCTTGAACTCACTGCGATCCTCCTAACTCTGCCTCCCAAATGCTGGGATTAAAGGAGTGCACCACCCCGCCTGGCTAGGAGTTTTTTATTTTTTTCTTTTTCTTTATTGTTCATAATGAGTTACATTGTTTAGTGGGCCAACCATGACTTGTTATCCCCAATTTCCCATTGCCCCCCAGGAGGTTCTTTTTAAAAAAATATATTTTTATGCCAGGCGTGGTGACACGCGCCTTTAATCCCAGCACTTGGGAGGCAGAAGTAGGAGGATTGCCATGAGTTTGAGACCACCCTAAGACTACATAGTGAATTCCAGGTCAGCCTGGGCTAGAGTGAGACTCTACCATGAAACCCCCTCCCCCAAAAAAATAATAATTAAATTATTTTTTATTTATTTACAAGCAGAGAGAGAGAGAGAGAGAGAGAGAGAGAGAGAGAGAGAGAGAGAGATAGTAGAGAGACAGAGAGAATGGGCGTACCAGGGCCTCCAACCACTGCAAAGGAACTCCAGATGCATGTACCACTTTGTGCATCTGGCTTAATGTGGGTACTGGGGAATTGAACCTGGGTCCTTAGGCTTTGAAGACAAACACCTTAACCTCGGAACCCTCTCTCTGGTCCCAGAACCATCTCTCCAGCACCCAGAATATACTTTTACTGCTTAACATATGTCATGAGCTGGGAGTGTGGGGTTCATACTGTAATTGCAGCACAAGGAAAGCTGAGGATTGCCATGAGCTAGAGACCAGCTTGTGCTAGACTGAAATCTACCTCAAGAGTAACACATACAGCCGGGCGTGGTGGTGCACGCCTTTAATCCCAGCACTCAGGAGGCAGAGGTAGGAGTATCACCATGAGTTCAAGGCCACCCTGAGACTACATAGTGAATTCCAGGTCAGCCTGGGCTAAAATGAGACCCTACCACAAAACAGCCCCCCCCCAAAAAAAAAGTAACACATACAAAAAAAATCTTGACATGTATCAGTCATGGTGACAGCGAAGCTATAATCCCATTCTCATTCTCTCTCTCTGCATGCAAATAAATGTCTGATGTTTGAAAAAGAAGCATCTCTCATTTGAGCAGTGTCTATTGCCAAAACAATCATAATGCTGTGGTTTACATTAAATGGTCATGGGTATCTGGAGTACCCTGAAACATCCAGCTTTTTTTTCTTTTTAAACCCGGCGTGGTATCGCATACCTTTATTCCCAGAACTTGAGGCAGAAGTAAAGGATCACTGGGAGTTTGAGGCCAGTATGGGCAAAAGTCAGGGACGGAGGAAGGAGGGAAGGAGGGAGGGAGGGAGGGAGGGAGGGAGGGACGAAGGAGGGAGGGACGGAGGAAGGAAGGAAGGAAGGAAGGAAGGAAGGAAGGAAGGAAGGAAGGAAGGAAGGAAGGAAGGAAGGAAGGAAATTCTGTTCACCCTTTGTGTACTTCGTTTATGGTATGACAAAGCATTTTGTTTTCAGCTTGTAAAACAGCACTAACTCAGAAATACTGAGTTGTCAACTACATATATTTGTAGTTTGTAAGGGGAAAAAAACAACTGAGACAAACTCTTGCTCCTTGTGTGGCCTGGAGGTATATATATATATATATATGTGTGTGTGTGTGTGTGTGTGTGTGTGTGTGTGTGTGTGTGTGTGCGCGTGCGTGTGCAGGGGTTGGGGGGCTTTAGAGAGAGGTCATAGGTCAGAAACTGGACCTGTCAACACTGCAGTGAATATCCAGGCTGTTTTTTCTTAAATACAGCGGCATAGCATTCTGACAGCTTTAGTTGTGAAAAAGGAAGGCGGGGGCCAGCTGGCATGTAGAAAGAATAACCTGACATGTCTTCTGTTTTCCACATGCAAACTGGTATGCATGTGCCTATACACAAAACACACACACAAAATTAAAGAAATAGACCTGACTCAAAAACACAGAGAAAACATTTTTCAAAGTTAAAAATACCGGGCTAGGGAAATGACTCAGTAGTGAAAGGAACTTGCTTTCAAAGCCTGCTGGACAAGGTTCAACTCCCCGGTACCTAAGATGCACAAAGTAGCATATGCACCTAGAGTTTGTCTGCAAAACCAAGAGGCCTCTGGCAAGGCCAAATTCCCTTTCTCCTCACATATAAAACTATTTTAAAGTATTTTTAATTTATTAGGCTGGAGAGACAGCTCAGTGGTTAAGGCACTTGCCTCCATTGCCTAAGGCCCCAGGATTCAATTCCCCAGGACCCACATAAGCCAGACCTACAAGGTGGTAGCCCTGGTGCTCACATTCTCTCTCTCTCTCTCTGCTTGAAAACGAATAAGTAAAATATTTTTTAAAAAAGAAAAACTTCAAGCCGGGCATGGTGGCACACGCCTTTAATCCCAGCACTCGGGAGGCAGAGGTAGGAGGATCACCATGAGTTCAAGGCCACCCTGAGGCTACTACATAGTGAATTCCAGGTCAGCCTGGGCTAGAGTGAGACCCTACCTTGAAAAAACCAAAATAAAAAATAAATAAAATATATATATTTTTAATTTATTTGCAAGGGAAGAGAGAGGAATGAATGGGTGTGCCAAGGCCTCTTGCCCCTGTAAACACATGTGCCACTTTGTGCCTCTGGCTTTACATGGGTACTGGGAAGTAGAACCCAGGCCATCAAGATTTGTAAGCAAGCACCTTTAACCTGTTCAGCCCAAACTTAAAAAAATAAATAAATAAAACAGTTAAAAATCTCTTTCCAGGGCTGGAGAGCTGACTCAGTGGTTAAAGTGCTTGCCTGAAAAGCCTAACGACCCAGGTTCAATTCCCCAGTACCCACGTAAAGCCAGATGCACAAAGTGGAACATGTGTCTGGAGTTCATTTGCATCTGTCTGTCTTCTCTCTCTCTGCTTGCAAATAAATAAGTAAAAATATTTTTTAAAAAAATCTCTTTCTACCTTCCTTCATTCAGTGGGAAAGCAGAAGGCCACACCTGATTTGAAAGACAATGTTCTCACTAATCAGTATCATGCTTTTAGATGAAAAGTGGCCCACTCACCAGTTATAATCAAACCATGAGGCATAGCTGGGGATAATAATGTGATTGGTTTGCTCTGTCACATTATCTTCACCAGGGTCAACAGACCGACTTGGATCCCCCTTGTTAGGATCTTCATCTTCCTATAAAAAAAAGCCAAAATTCAGAAAAAGAACTGAAGAGACAAATTTGGTGTCACAGCAAATAAAATGAAGATAGCTGGCTCAACTTCAAAGACCCGGAGGAAGCACATTTCACACTTTTTTTTTTAATTCTGGATTTTCTTAACTGTAATTTTTTAAAATTAAATTTTATTTATTTATTTATTTATTTATTTATTTATTTATTTATTTATTTATTTATTTATTTATTTATTTATGGGGGGGCAGACAGAGAAAGAATGGGCGCCCCAGAACACCAGACACATGCGCCCTCTTGTGCATCTGCCTTTTCATATGGACACTGGGGGAATCAAACTAGGGTCTTTCTGCATTGCTGGCAAACACCTTAACCACTAAGCCATCTCTTCAGCCCATACATTTCATACTTTTTAAGGTACAGAAGATCAGCTTACATAGCAGACTTTGTTCCTTCCTTACACAAATAAAGAAATGGACTCAGGCAACAACCTAATAATTAATAATTAGGTGCTGGGGAGATGTCTCAGTGGTTAAAAACCCCAGAACCCATAAAAAATCAGATGCACAAAGTGATGCATCTGGGGTTTATTTTTAGTGGCAAGAACCTTGGTGTTCTACATTCATTCATTCTTTCTTTCTTTATCTTAAAAAAAGTGCCAACACAGACTTGTTCATACAAAGTTTCTGCTTAATAATTAAAAAATAATAATAGGCCAGGTGTGGTGGTTCACGCCTTTAATCCCAGCACTCAAGAGGCAAGGGTAGGAGGATTGCCGTGAGTTCAAGGCCACCCTGAAACTACATACTGAATTCCAGATCAGCCTGGACTAGAGCGAGACCCTACCTCGAAAAACCAAAAAAATAATAATAATTAAAAAAACATAAAAAAGAATAATCAGCAAGTAGCTGAAGAAAGGTTGGTTCTTATAATAGAGAGTTCAGATACATAGCCCAAATCTTTTTCAGTACTTCTTTCTTACTTATGTGATTTTATCTATTATCTGGTTGCAAATTAGCTAAAATATTAGTTCTTGAATTATTTATAGAGGTCACCAGCACTTGGGAGGCAGAGGTAAGAGGATCACTGAGTTTAAGGTCAGCTTGGGGCAACAGAGTGAGTTCCAGGTCAGCGTGGGCTAGAATGAGACCTAACCTCAAAAAACCCAAAAGAGGTCAAGGATACTAACAAAGCATGATAAAACTGATTCTACTTCAAACACAGGACACTATCTAGCAGCTCTGTACTCATTATCTCATTCATTATTCAAGAGGACAATAATAACAGGCACTAAAGAAGACGAGGAAGAAATGATACACATAAAAGTTATAAGCACAATTCAAACTCAGGAATTGCAGCTGAAGGGTCAATGCTGTTAATGATTCCAAAATTACCAAAATTGGCTTTGAATAATTATACTAGGTTTACAGGAGTTTTGCAGGTGATTCCACCTACAAATTGAGTTTTGATTATTCAGTAATTAAAAAATCCTTCCCTCATTCCCTAAGGGCACTTCCTGTGCAAACCTGAGGCAGCAAGAAACTGCTCAAGTTAAATCTCCAGAGCTGGGCAAGGACGTATGTCTGAAACGAGTTCCATACTGGTGCAGGGATCCAAGATGGGGGGAGGGCAACAGCAAGCTCTGAGATCAGTAAGAGACTACAACTCAAATAAGAATGGGTGGAAGAGCATTGGAGCGGTGCACCTGACATGCAGCTCCAACCACCAAAGGTAAGCCAATCAGGAGGTCCATGGGCACACACTTTCATACACCATACATATGTGTGACCATGTGGGATCATGCATGAAACGTGTCCTATTACCAGTCAATACTAGCAATAATTACCTGAAAAATTTTCAATTTATGTTTTTGTTTCAGAATACGGAAGCAAAAGGATTGTGAGTTTGAGATCACCCTAGGTTACATGAGACTAGAACCAAATCAAATCACATCACATATCTAATATACAGTTTGCATTTAAATGAACCCAAGTGTCCAAGAAATTTCCTTTACATAGTTTTCTCATTGTAGAACCTGATCTAGTACTCTACATTAAAGTGATAACAAAATTTTCAAGTTTCTTTTAATTCTTATCTCCTCTCTTTTTGGGGATTTCACACAGTGTATATCAGCAGACCACCTTTCAGGTCAGTCTTTGTCTTCCACCTTGTTAGAAGTGGAGACTTTTGCTGGCCTGTAACGTTCCAGTGATTTTTCTATGTCTGCCATCTTGCCACAGACATGCCGGGTTTACAAATGATTACACTGCTGTATCCAGCTTTAAACGGGTCCAGGATATCCAGACTCAGGTCTTCATGATTGAGTGACAAGCACTTTATACATGAGTCATCTCCCTAGCCTCAACATTCAAATTTTTCAAGAACCTAGACCAGAGGGCAGGGGAGATGGCTCAGCAGTTAAAAGTGCTTGCTTGCAAAGCCTGCTGGTCCAGATACATGTCGCTAGTACCCATGTAAATCCAAATGCATAAAGTCATGCATGTGTTAATTAGTTTACTGCCAGTGTCAACAGGCCCTGGTGTGCACATCCTCTCTTCTCTATTCACAAATAAATAACTAAAAATATTTAAAAAAAAAAAAAAAAAAAAGACTGGAGAGATGGCTCAGCAGTTAAAGGTGCTTACTTGCTTGCCAAGCCTGAAACCCTGACAACTCAGATCCGATTCTCTAGTAACCATGTAAAGCCAGATGCACAAAGTAATGCATGTGTCTGGAGGTCATTTGCAGTGGCAGGAGGCCCTGGAGCACCTCGTCTGTGTCTGCCTTTCTCTCTGTCTCTATCTCAAATAAAATATTTTTTAGAGCTGAAGAGATGGCTTAGCGGTTGAGGCGTTTGTCTGGAGTGCAGAAGGACCCGAGTTCGATTCCCCAGTGCCCATAAAAAGCCAGATTCACAGGAGGGCATATATGTCTGGAGTTCGTGCTATGCCCATTCTCTCTCTCTCTCTCCCCCCCCTCTCTAATAAATAAATAAAATATATATATTTTTTAAAAATATTTTTAAGCCGGGCATGGTGGCTCACGCCTTTAAACCCAGCACTTGGGAGGCAGAGGAAGGAGGATCACCATGAGTTTAAGGCCACCCTGAGACTACATAGTGAATTCCAGGTCAGCCTGGGCTAGAGTGAGACCCTACCTTGAAAAACCAAAAAAAAAAAAAAAAAAAAGAGAGGGCATATGTGTCTGGAGTTCATGCTGTGCCCATTCTCTCTCTCTCTCTCCCTCTCTCCTCTCTCTCTCTCTCTAATAAATAAATAAAATATATTTAAAAAAAGAAACTGATTGAAAATGGACTCACACCACCCAAAGAAAGAGACTTTGGGTTACCAGTATCATTTAAAAAGAAAAGAAAAAGGTTTTCCTTCCAATTCTAAGGACATGTACAATCCAGTGTTTGTGCTCAGTGAAGAGATTGAAACAAGTCATTTTACCTTTCCTCCGGTTGTGACTGCTTCTTCATCCTGTTCATCTGCAAAATCAAATAAATTTAAAAATAGGTTAACTGCTACTTGAATTATCTGGAATCTTTGGTCTAAAAACACATTAAACAACAAAAAAAGAATGAAATAGATCATTATTAAATCAAAAGCATCTTGCCTGGCGTGGTGGCGCACACCTTTAATCCCAGCACTTGGGAGGCAGAGGTAGGAGAATCGCTGTGAGTTCGAGGCCAGCCTGAGACTCCAGTGAATTCCATGTTAGCCTGAGCTAGAGTGAGACCCTACCCCAAAAAACCAAACCAAAAAAAAAAAAAAATCAAGTGTCTTGAATTATTCAAGAAATTATACTTTTACTGAGAAGCATGGATGTGGTAGCAAGTCAAATATATGTCAGACCAATTTTCCAACAAATGAGGAATTTACAGTTAATTATTACTTGAGCTAATATCATAGTGGTGCTCTTGCTTAATGACATACAAGGAATTTGAAGTTCTTATCTCCTGAGAACAGAGAAAACAAATGGTATTTTGGAATCCAGAGGAAGAAAATAATAAATCCTACAAAATCCTGGAAAAGTAATAATGTCTGAGGCAGGCATAGTGACACACAACTATAATCCTAGGACTCAAGAGGTAGAGGCAGGAGGATTGTCAAATTGATGACAATTTGGACTAGAGTTTAGCTACTCAAAAAAATAAAGGCTGGAGAGATTGCTGAGCAGTTATTGCAAAGCCTCATGACCTGGGTTTACTTCCCTAGTAAGGACATAAAGCTAAATGCACAATGTGGTGCATGTTTGAAGTGGCTAGAGGCCATGTAGTAGGCTCTTTCTGCTTGCAAATATTTTTTTTTTTTTGGTTTTTCGAGGTAGGGTCTCGCTCTAGCCCAGGCTGACCTGGAATTCACTATGTAGTCTCAGGGTGGCCTTGAACTCAAAGCAATCCTCCTACCTCTGCCTCCTGAGTGCTGGCAATTAAATATTTTTTAAAAATAATAATAAATAAGCCAGGCATGATGGTGTATGCCTTTAATCCCAGCACTTGGGGGGTAGATGTCTGAGGCCACCCTAAGACTACAAAGTGAATTCCAGATCAGTCTAGACTCCAGTGATACCTACCTCAAAAAAGCAAAAATAACAACAATAATAGTGTTCCTGCTTCTGAGCACAGGGGACTCTAAGACCTAAATGCTTATTACAAAAGAGCTAGAGAAAACACATAAAATTTAAAGTAGACAAGTGATTTCCACAGTGAAAAATCAATGTTGGATCTGGAAAGATAGCCCAGTGGCTAAAAGTACTTGATAGCAAAGTCTAATAGCCAGGGTTTCCATTCTCAATCTATCCATATAAGCCAGATGAAAAAAGTGGCCAAGGGCTGGAGAGATTGCTCAGTGGTTAAGGCACTTGCCTGCAATGCCTAAGGCCCGGGTACAATTCCCCAGTACCCACATACTGCCAGATGCTCAAAAGTATCACATACATCTGGAGTTCATTTGCGGCAGCTGTAGCCTGGCTCACCCATTCTCTCTGTCTGTTATCTCTTCTCTCTCTCTCCCTGCTTGCAAATAAAGAAATAAAATATTTTAGAAAAGTGTCCGAGGCATCAGGTGTTTGCAGGGCCAAGAAACCCTGATGTGTCCATACACACACAAACAGTGCACATAAGTAAAAAAAAAAGTAGAAATCCAATGTTAATGTAGAAAATGTATGAAGTTACAGCACAAATTTTTGGGGGTTTTGTTTGTTTTTTGAGGTAAGGTCTCGCTCTAGCCCAGGCAGACCTGGAATTCCCTATGAACTCACAGCAATCCTCTTACCTCTGACTCCCAAAGGCATGGGATTAAACAAGTGCGCCACATCGCCTGGCAAATACTTTATTAAGTACCAATTACATTTAGCTTTTTCATAAGTCCTATGGACTCTATATAGTGATTTAAGTGCTACAAACTCCAAAAAGAACATGGAGAAGTTACTCTTAAATTCACTTATCTTGAGCCGGGCGTGGTGGAGCACGCCTTTAATCCCAGCACTCGGGAGGCAGAGGTAGGAGGATCACCATGAGTTCAAGGCCACCCTGAGACTACATAGTGAATTCCAGGTCAGCCTGGCTAGAGTGAGACCCTACCTGAAAAAACAAACAAACAAACAAACAAAAAAATTCACTTATCTTCTCAATAAATATTCCAAGAATCTGGAATTTGAAAAGGAAAAAAAAAAAACATTGTTAGAAGGGTCTAGGGAAATGGTGCAGCAAGTTGTGAGTGCCTGCATTGCAAGCATGAGGATCCACCATGGCATGGCTGCAAGTATCTGTGACCACAGTCCTGGGAAGCAAAAGAATATCTCTAGGACTTCCTGATCAGTCAGTTTAATCGTAACAAAGGGGAGGAAAGTGAGAGGACATGCGATGTTTTCCTCTGATCATCATTTGTATCAGGAGTACACATGTACAAAAAATGGGTTTCATGAATACATACCCCCTTGACTCTTAGAGTAAGTTCCAGTTAGTAACATATGAAAGGGTATTTTTGTACTTAACTGTTTATGCAAGTTATAATATTAATGAAGAACACCTGCTTTGCTTCCTGGAGCTTGGATTTTTGGTACATACTCGCCAAGAACAACCTAAATGTCTAACAAACCAGTAAAACTGTCAGTGTGCGTCATGCACAAGGCATCCCTCCCTAGGCAAAAGTTCAAAGTGTTTCTGTATGTTCACTGCTAGGGGAGGGGGCACTCATTGAGCTTTCAATGAAAGAAGGATATGAGGAGTCCACATCCAAAATCCAGTTTCAATTCTACCCATTCACCTATTATAACAGCCATGAAAAAAACTATGGGAAACACAACTAAAGTCTTTCTCTCTTTTGTACACTCTAGGGGGAGAAAAATCATTCCAGAATTGTTTAGTACTGGTGACATGAAAATAAAGTTGACCTTCTGTACCCACTCATGGATTCAACGTTACACAAGGGACAAGCCTATTTCAGAAATGCCTACAATGAACATGTACTGACTTTATCTTGTCTTTATTTGCTAAATGGCCAAGTCTATTTATATATCATTTATATTGTATTAGGTACTTATGAGAAAATTAAGCATCTATAGAGTTTGCTATTACAAGATTATTACAACTCATGTCCCATGGATAATAAAAGTAGACCGGCCGGGTGTAGTGGCACACACCTTTAACCCAGCACTCGGGAGGCAGAGGTAGGAGGATCGCTGTGAGTTCAAGGCCACCCTGAAACTACATAGTGAATTCCAGGTCAGCCTGGACTAGAGTGAAACCCTACCTCGAAAAACCAAATAAATAAATAAATAAATAAATAAATAAATAAATAAATAAATAAAAGTAGACCATAAGAAGACCTGATACTCATATTTTTCTACCAAAGTAGGGGTTCACTCTAACCAAGGCTGACCTAGAACTCACTCTTGTAAGCCCCAGGCTGGTCTCCAACTCACAATGAACCTCCTACCTCACCCTCCTAAGTGCTAGTCTTCCAGTTTCCTAAAGAGGCAAGAACAGGGCTGGAGAGATGGCTCAATGGTTAAAGGCACTTTTTTGCAAAGCTTAATGAATGGGGTTTGATGCCTCCATACCCACATAAAGCAAGGTGCACAAAGTGGCTTATGCATCTGATGATCATTTAGGGTGCAAAGAGGCCCTTTTGAGGCCACACTTACTCTCTCGGGGTCTCTCTTATAGGTCAATGAATCAATAAAGAAAGGCAAAAAAAATTCACACACATTATCACAAAATATTATGCAGAGATTTGGAAAAGATATTTTACTTAAGAATTATTTCAGGCTGGAGAGATGGTTCAGCGGTTAAGGCACTTGCCTCCAGTGCCTAAAGCCCCTGGTTCAATTCCCCAGTACCCACATAAGCCAGACCTACAAGGTGGTGGCCCTGATGCGCTCCCTCTCTTTCTCTTTCTTTCTTTCTCTCTCCCTTTGTATGTCTCTGCTTGAAAATGATTTTAAAAATATTAAAAAAAAAAAGAACGAATTATTTCAATATCTGGGCATGGTGGCACACACCTTTAATCCCAGCACTCAGGAGGCAGAGGTTGGAGGACGGCCATGTTCAAGGCCACCCTGAGACTACACAGTGAACTCCAGGTCAACCTGTGCTATATTTTAAAAAAAGAATTATTTCATTAAAAACCAGATAATCAGTAGCCAGGTGTGATAGTGCACGACTTTAATCCCAGCACTAGGAGGCAGAGGTAGGAGGATCACCATGAGTTCGAGGCCACCATGAGACAACATAGTGAATTCCAGGCTAGCCTAGGCTAGAGAGAGAACCAACCTCGAAAATAAAAATTTTTAAAGTCAGATAATCATGTTCAGCTAAGAGTGAAGATTCCCAACTTGCTAGTTTGTGGGAAAACACTAGTCCAAAGAGGTGAGATCACTAAGAATATATAGTATATGGAATCTTGATAGTTCTGAAGATAGCCAATTAATATCTGAAGATGGTAAACATAGCAACTAAAAGCAAAATATCTCAGTAAAGAAAGAAAGTTTGAAGATAAAAACAAACAACTGTATCTGTATATTTACCTAGATCTGCTACAGTTCCTCCTTTAACAGGCGTGTTTTCACTATCTTTCTTTGGGTTTACTGAAAAAAAAAAAGTTATGTATCAGAAAAAATAATTTCCTTGTCTTTAGAAAACACAATAGAAATGCTTAAAATATAAATATCAATGAAACTCCAACAGAGTTCACTTCTCAACTTAAGAGTCCCCCCTCACCCCCAACTACCTATAGCACTACATACTGCTACTCATACAAAGAGTCCTCCATCCCATGTAGCATTCTAAGAATCCCACTGAGGAGGGCCATCAATGAAATGGGGGCAGGAAGGAGGAAAATAGTAATACCAACAGGTGACTTATAGATACAGTTTCTACTTAATAAAAATAAATAGGAGCCAGGAGTGGTGGTGCACACCTTAAATCCCAGCACTCTGGAGGCAGAGGTAGGAGGGCTGTTGTGAGTTCCAGGGCAGCCAGAGACTACATAGTGAAATCCAGGTCAGCCTGGGCTAGAGCGAGATGCTACCTCAAAAAAAGAAATACATAAAATAAATATAGCTGGAGAGATGGCTCAGCAGTTAAGGTACTTACCTATAGACTACAAGGACATGAGTTCAATTACCCAGTACCCATGTATAGCCAGATGCATGCACAAGGTGGCTATACACAAAAATAAATGTGTCCATTATTTCTCTCACAAATAAAACATTTAAAAATAAATAAATTAAAAACAAAGAAAAAGGTGGTAAGGGGCTAGAGAGATGACTGATTGGTTAAAGGCTTTTGACTGCTTGCCAAACCTGAAAGCCCAACAACCCAGACTCAATTTCCCAGTACACATGTAAAGCCAAATGCACAAAATGGCATGTCTGTCTGGAGTTAAGTTTGCAGTAGCAGGAGGCCCTGACACAGCCACTATCGCTTTTTGTAAATGTCTCTTTCTCTCTCAAATAAATAAAGATTTAAAATTAGGAGAAAAACAAAAACAAAAACAAAACACAAGGGCTGGAGATGGCTCAGCAATTGAGGCACTTGCCTGCAAACCCTAATGACCAGGGTTCAATTCCCTGGTGCCCACATAAAGCCAGATGCACAAAGTGAAATGTGCATCTGCAGTTAGGCCCTGGCATGCCCATTCTCACTGTCTCTGCTTGCAAATACATAAATAGAAATAAATTTAAATTTAATAACAAACAAACAAAAAAAAAAAAAAGGAAACTGGGGCTTTAGCACAGTGAATAAGCACTTGCCAAGCAGGTAAAAGTCCAAAAATTCGATCCTCAGAATCCCCCCTTCAAAAAAAAAAAAAAGCACAAGAGGCCTGAGGCAAGGCTAGCCCCATTCCCTGGTCCCTCAGTGCCCCAGCCCTGCCCAAACCCACCCCCTCCCCCTGCCTAATTAAACAAAAAAATTTTTTAAATCACAATAAAAACCCAAAATAAAAAAATAACCCCCCCCCAAAAAAAACCACCAAAATAAAAAAAATACAATAAAAATGAGCTGGGAAAATACCTCAGCAAGTCAAGATACTTGCTGGAAGAGCTGGCTGACTGAGGTTTAATTCTCCAGTACCAACAGAAAGTCACATGCAAAAAGTGGTACAATCATCTGGAGTATGATGCCCTGGTGCGACATGCACACGAGCACACATGCCAAAAAAATAAAACCAGGCATGTTGGTGCACAACTTTAATCCCAGCACTCAGGAGACAGAAGTAGGAGGCCAGCCTAAGACTAAATACTGAATTCCAGGTTAGCCTGGGCTAGAGCAAGCCCCTATCTCGGCAGGGGTGATTGGGGGAAAAGATTATTTTAAAATTTGGTCTTGTCAGTGGTGATGGTACATGACTTTAACCCCAGCATAAATAAATTAATAAATTAATTAAAAAATAAAAAATAATTTAAAAAAGCTTGGTCTTAAAACCATGCATAGTGGCTCATGCACACAACTGCAGCAATTGGGAGACTTAGATAGGAGGATTGCTCGAGCTACAATGTGAATTGCAGGTCAGCCCGGACTAGAGTGAGTAGAAATGTATTAACATTTGAAAGTTAAGAACCCAAAAATAGAAATAATTTATTCTATGATGCAATTATGTCTAGAACTCGTTTTCGTGCAGAATATACAAACCGTTTTTGGGAAGCACCACTTCCTCGATATTCGGTACAGGAGTGGGGTCTTCCATGTCCTTGGTGAGATCTTCTTGCTCGTCTTCCTCTTTCTGGTTTCTACGCTTCCCATAAAGACCAGCTTGTCTAAACATACAATATATATATATAATACAGACAAGACTAATTGTAGGTACTTGTAGCAAATTAGAGCAATTTCTGAAGTCCTAACTCACTTATTTTTACAATTTATGCCCAGTATCACTTTTAAAGACAAGGAATAATCAAACAAATTAGATACATGACTAAATTACAATTAATCAACCAAAATCCATAAATTATTAGGAGTAAAAAAGGGGACAGATATCTTGCTATTCAAATTTGAGATAGGACCTAACAACAGCTTAAATTAGTGTAATAAAAGAACATCTGCTAAGGAAACACGGCACATTCTCTCTTAAGACTATAAACAACCACTTCCATTGAGAAAATTCGTCAGTTGAGGACAGCTGTGCTTTCTTGGCGATTATCTGTATGATCCAAATATGTGGAATTCAAGTAAAATAACCAAATGTAGAACTCGTGCTTCCTACAAAATGCCACAGCTCTTTCTCTGAAGAGCTGAATTAAGTCATTTTTTTCACTTTTAAAAATAAAACATGTGGGGCTGGAGAGATGGCTCAGCGGTTAAGGCACTTGCCTAAAGCCCTGGGTTCAATTCCCCAGGTCCCACATAAGCCAGAGCCACAAGGTAGTAGCCCTGGTGTGCGCTCTCTCTCTCTCTCTCTCTCTCTCTCTGCTTAATAATGAATAAATAAAATATTTTAAAAATAACTAAAAAAACAAAACATGTGGAATTATATATATATAGGACAGAAATCACTATATACCTCACATAATATGACATATGTCAACACAGACAAATACAAAATACTGAAAGGAGGGAGAGATGACTCAGCAAATAAAGATGCTTGGTTGCAAAGCTTGATGGCCCGGCATTCAATTCTCCAAAATACACATAAAGCCATGTGGTATATTTTCTGCAGTTCATTTGCAGCAATAAGAGGCCTGGCATGCTCTTCTCTCCCTTAACCTCTCTCACTTTAGGTAATATAAAGTATTACATACTTATGGAGTTGTGGTGGTTCCTGCCTTTAATGCCAGCACTCAGGAGTCTGAGGTAGGAGGATCACCATGACTTAGAGGGCAGCCAATGCTTGAGTAAGACCATGCCTCAAAAACCATTTAAATAAAAAGACAGAAGAAGGTCTGGGGAAATGGTTCAGAAGATAAAATTACTTGCTTGCTGGCCAGGGATCAATTCCTCAATGCCCTAGCAAAGCCAGATGCACAAAGTGACATGTATCTGGATTCATTAGCAGCAGCAGGAGGCCCTGGTACACCCATTCATTCTCATTCTTCTTCCCTCCATCTCTCCCAACTTGCAATTAAACATGTAAATAATTTTTAAAAAAAGAAAAAGCAGAAATTACATGTTTATTTTTTAAAAAATCTTGAGAGAGGAAGGTAAATTATTTTAAACTAAATGAAAGGTACAAAAGAATATGAATAAAACAGATTATTAAAACACATTTCAGGGCAGGGGAGATGGCTCAGCGGTTAAGGCACTTGCCTCCAGTGCCTAAGGCCCCAGGTTCAATTCCCCAGGTCCCACATAACCCAGACCCACAAGGTGGTGGCCCTGGTGCGCTCTCTCGCGCTCTCTCTCTCTCTGCTTGAAAATGAATAAATAAAATATAAAAAAAAAATAAAGGTGGTATGGTAAAGGTAGGGTCAACTTTAAAAAAAAAAAAAAAAAAAAACCACATTTCAACATGTTCTGTTTAACAATAGGATCCCTAGAATAACCCTTCCTCTTCGATCTGTACCTCCCAGTGCTGGAGATTGAATTTCAGGGCCTTAACAGTGCTAAATTCATGCTTTACCAATCTCAAGGAAAAAAAATATATATATATATTTTTTTTTTGCTTTTTGAGGTAGGGACTAACTAGTCCAGGCTGACCTGGAAATCACTATGTAATCTCAGGGTAGCCTAGCACTCATGGTGGCAATCTTCCTACCTCTGTTTCCCAAGTGCTGGAATTAAAGGCATGCATCACCACACCTGGCTATGGTTTTAATTTTTAAAGCATTTCGGTAATTAACAAAACAACAAATTTGTGTAACTATCACTGAAATATTAATACCATAAATGAAAACAAGAGATTTTTAAAATTTCAAAAAGGGTAATGACAGAAGAACAATTCTACAAACTCCACACATTCAGTACACATTCAATATTAACATAACTGAAGACATGTTCTAGACACAGAAATGACAATTTTGGCAAAAAGAAAACTCTGAACATATGAAGATTACAAGACAAAAGATGTCAAATATATCTTTATAATTCAGTTACCTAAAAAAGTAACAAATTTATATCATGTGAAACTAACTCTATACACACACACATTTTTATAAACTATAACTTTTTCACTAAGATAAAACCATAATTTGTTGGGTGAAATGGCTCATTTAATACCCCAACTCAAGAAACTTAGGTAAGAGGATCACCAAGAGTTCAAGGCCAGTCTGGAAATAGAGTAAGTTCCAGGTCAAACTAGAGTAGAGTGAAACCCTGACTCAAAAAAACAATACCAAATAAACCGGGCATGGTAGCGTACGCCTTTAATCCCAGCACTTGGGAGGCAGAAGTAGGAGGATTGCTATGAGTTCAAGGCCACCCTGAGACTACATAGTGAATTCCAGGTCAGCCTGGACTAGAGCAAGACCCCACCTCGAAAAACAAA
Source organism: Zapus hudsonius (assembly GCA_004024765.1). NCBI lineage: Eukaryota > Metazoa > Chordata > Mammalia > Rodentia > Dipodidae > Zapus > Zapus hudsonius. The sequence continues at coordinate 37,572 of PVHP010014770.1, forward strand.
CAAACAAACAAAAAAAACCCACAATACCAAAACAGGGCTAGGTAAATAGCTCAGTAGTACACAATAATTGCCTAGGATGCCCAAGACCCTGGGCTCCACCCACAGCATCACAACTTAAAAAAAAAATCATGGGTGGGGGTACTGGAGATATGGCACAGCAGTTAAGATGTATTGCTGCAAAGTATAAAGATCAAAATTCAATTCCCCAACACCCATGTAAAGACAGATGCACAAAGTGGCAAAGGCAACTGGAGTCCATTTGTAATGGCTGAAGGCCCTGGCACGGCCATTTTCTTTGTCTGTCTTCTAGTTCCCTCTACTTGCAAAAAAAAGTTTTTAAAAAAAAAAAGGCTGGAGAGATGGCTCATCAAAGTGCTTGCAATGCCTGACAGCCCGAGTTCAAATCGCCAGTACCCATGTAAAGTCACATGCACAAAGTTAGTGCATTAACCTGGAGTTTATTTGCAATGGCAACAGGCCTTGGCACACACATTCATATTCTCTCTCTCTCTCTCTCTCTCTCTCTCTCTCCTTACAAATAAATTTAAAAAAAATTTTTAAGATACACTGGCTGGGCATGGTGGATCTCACCTTTAATCACAGCAACTGGAAGGTAGACGTAGGAGGATCACTGTGAATTCAAGGCCAGCCCGAGACTACATAGTGAATTTCCAGGTCAGCCTGGGCCAAAGTGAGACATCCACCCCCCCCCAAAAAAAAGAAACCAAACAAAACAAAACTATGATCTCTGGGAAACCACATGGTGGTACACGCCTTTAATCCCAGCACTTAGGAGGCAGAGGTAGGAGAATTGTTGTGAGTTCGAGGTCACCCTAAGACTACATAGTGAATTCCAGGTCAGCCTGAGCTAGAGTGAGATCCTACCTTGAAACACACACACACACACACACACACACACACACACACACACACACACACACACACATTTAAAAAAAA
>PVHP010014771.1:0-38581 GCA_004024765.1 Zapus hudsonius
CTAACTGCCCTCTGGGGGTTGGTTACCATTCCAGACCTCGCTGGGATTCTCGATGAAGATCGATGGTCTTCTGCGGTTTCTTCAGCAACAGGATTTCGTCTCTGACCTGGGGAGGGTGTTCAAGAGCCTTGACAGAATTCTGTCTTGTTTTTGGAACCTCATGGATCACTTTGGTCAATAGCTCAGTGAGGGAAGGGACCGGTATAAAATCCTCACAAGCATACTGCAACCTAAAGAGTAAATAGTGGGTGTCAACTGGCAAGAGGGGTCATGAGTAGCAGGGGAGAATGTTTAAATCGGTGAATAATCTCCTAGGTATCTTAAACTTAGTTTGTCCAAAACTTAATGTGAAGGGTCCACTCTGCTAACAGTGTTCTTCATAGTGTTCCTGCCTCACAGCAATTGTATCACCTCTGTCCTGGTAGCTGGAGTCATGCTTGCTTGTCTCTTTTTTTCTCTATCTAATCATGTGGATTTATTGTAGGAAAGGAATAGTATAAGGAATCATATAGAGATTGATAGCCAAGACAAATAAGCAAGCAAAGACATTCTTAGCTTCTGACCACTTTCCCTCCAATGTTGAAACCGAAAATATCCATCATGTGTTTTTTTGATTTAAGATATTTTTAATTGTTAAGAAACTGTATATGCTTCTTTCTTTGTCATTCCACCTTCAGTCCATACTTTCATGACATGTCTTGAGTTTTGCCACTTCTCATGCCCAGTGCTGTCATCATCCCAGTCTCAGCTTTCACTATCTGGTCCATGGCAGGAGCCTCCTAATTGATGCCTCAGGTGATATTCCTCCCCTGGACACATCCAGATCTTCTGCCACACACCAGATGATGTGATCCTTTAAAATACAAATATCACCTCCTGACTTACAAACTTCTAGTGGTTTCTTTTGCCCTTAGACTCTCCCAGGTCCTCACTGTGGCGTCACCTGCCTGCAGATTCCTCTGCTGCTTCATCTTCTGGCATTTCCTCCCTCATTCATAGCCTCTCCTCTCGGAACAAGCTAGAATCAGAGGGGCTGTGCAGTTGGAGTTACCTTCATCTGGAACTCATTTCCACCAGTCACCTTGCTAGCTTACTTCATTATGGGTCCATTGGGTGTCCCCTGTTCTGAAGGGATGTCAGAACACCGTTGCAAAAATAGCATCCCTTACTTTGCTCTTGCTTTCCTGTCTTGCTACTGCTTTCATGATTTAACTCTGATTCGAAGTGTTTGCTAGTCTTTTGACCCCTCCAACACCCAGTAAATTCTCTCAGACAAGGATTTGTAGGCATTTTCTGTTGAACACCTAGCATCCAGTAGACTGCTTGTACATGGGCCATAGCTATGAACTCCATAAATACTATGTGACTGAATAGCAAAATCAATAGCCTAGGAGAAGAGTTTTTGATTTGTGTAATTTCTTATTTTAGCAGCCCTGGGAATGGAAGTGAATCTGCCCAGTTCTCACAAAGAGCTAGTTCATACATAGAAATATGTGTTGAATAAAGCAATGAATGAATAGTATGGTAATCACCAGCAAATATCCACCTGCTCTTTAGACATATTTGTTGTAGGAGAGCTCCTATGGCAAAGGAGCCCAACCCTTGTGTAAGAATCCATAAAGGCCTTCATGAAGATGCTTGATAGCAATCATACCACACTGTGGACTGAGCATTTACTGTGAACCTACCATTGTCTGTGTACAGTGATTGTTGTAAGCCTCAGTGAGTCTTGTAGTTGATAGTATTGTACAGATGGGAGAAATAAGGCATGGGAAAGTAGACAGATATCCCAGGAGATACAGCTAGGACATGGCAGAGGCTGACTTGTGTCTTCTGCAGCCTCATCTTCAGATGAAGATTCTGGTCCTGGATGCTGGGCTCCAGTGCTTCCAGCCTTTTACTGTGCCATGCATTGAAGCCTCCAGCCCCTCACTGTGCCATTCCTTGAAGTTGAGGATCAGGAATGGAATGGAAGAGTAGCTGGCTACATGGAGTGCTAGACTGCCTAGTAGTTAGTGTCAGGGCAGCTGGTGCCATAGATGCCAAGGGCCAAACCAGAGTTCCACGTTTCGACAGTTTAGTGTGGCTAAGGAGAAAGTGGTTGTGTCAGAGAGCCAGAGATGGACCTTGTTATTCAGTAAGGGTCAAGTACGGAGGCCTGGTAGGTTATTCTACTGTGGCCAGGTCGAGCCAGCTTGGTGGGAAACAGCGAAGGGTTTTAAGCAGGAATGTGAGGTAGACACACGCCATTTAAGTAGTCTTGCCGGGGTCTTGTAAGTGAAGGTGGAAATCAGGGAGAACGGTGCAAAGAGCTTTGCAATGACTCAAGAGAGGGGTTTGGGCTAGGGTGGAGGTGGAAGTAGAAAAGAGGTGGTAAATATCAAAGGTAGAAGCAGTGGGATCCAGTGACTAGGCGAGAGGTGGAAGGTGTGTGCATATATTAAGGCTGACTTTCAAATCCCTGGCTAAGGAAGGCAGTTGCTGATGATGTGAACTGACTAATACACTTCCAGGATTTTATTATATAGAGAGACTAGTTATTGGCACATACACACAGCTCTTTGTTTATTAAGAATAACCACTTTAAAATTATTTGCAGAACTATGAGAAATAACTCCCTACAGGGCATTATCTAATCCCAGGGACCGTCTTTCACAGGAAATACAATGCAGAGGGCTCTCTGAATTTGTGCAGCTGGGAAGTGTTAATTACCAAACTTACAATGTGTCCAAACAATGCAATATGATGTAGCAATTCATAAGTCAGATGTGAGAGAGCTTTGATGAAATGATTGTCAATATGTATTATTAAGCAAAAACGTGTGCTTGATTTATTCTATACACATTTATTTGTACATGCGTACACTTATAAACACATAACGTATTTCTGGAAAGACACATAAAACTTAGCGGCAATAGGGCTGCCTCTAGAGTAGAGGGTTGAAAGACAATAGTAGTAAAAATCCCCTATTTTTCATTTTCTGAATTTTTAAAATCTACATGAATTAATTGTGAATGTAATTCAAAATAAATGATAGTCTTGATCCTTCAGTGACAGTTGAGAGATTCAGCATGTAGGAATAAAGCAAACACATTACTAGCTGTAACTATTTTCACATAAACACCTATGAAAGAATAAAATTCAAGCAATAATAAGAAATCCCAGGGCAAAGTTAAATATTTGGTAAAAGTTGTTGAATTGAAAGATAGTGTGAGGGGAACAAGATAAGTGAGTCTTATTAAGTAGAGGATAAGCAAATTATTTAAAAATGCATGTTGGGGAGGTGGCCTCATGCTTGCCACACACACATGAGGGCCTGAGAGGGCCCCGGCTGGATCCTCTGCACCCATGTCAAAAGCCACGCATGGCCACTCATGACTGCAATCCCAGTGCTGGGGAAGACAGTCTGAAACATCCCTGGGGCTCACTGACCAACCATGGCAGCTCCAGGTTTAGTGAGAGATATTGTCTCAAGGGAAAAAGGCAGAATAGCAAAAAGAGGAGGACACTGGGCATTCTCACCTGGCCTCCATATGTGTGTGCAGGGGGCATGTGCATTTATACACACATGCAAACACTATACATACACACACATACTACACAAATGTACACACACACAAATTTTACATAGAAAATGTTTGTAGTAAGATGCAGATGTGATCAGTTTCTTCTAGGGATGAATGTGTACATAGAGGGTCATGATTTGGAAAGATAGAGCTGAATATGAAAATACCATCATTAGGTAGAAGTAGGAGGATCACTGTGACTTTGAGGTCACCTGGAGACTACATAGTGAATTCCAGGCCAGCCTGGACTAGAGCGAGACCCTACCTTGAAAAACCAAAAAAGAAAAAAGAAAATGCTGTCATTGACATTATAGATATTAATATATTTACCCCAAATTCTACTTTTCGAGTTACTCTAAGGACTCAAGCTTCTTTTCATCTGTGAAAAACCTTAAAACTATTGAATTTTAGATTGTATTTCCAGTTTTAAGATAATATAAGCTGCTTAACCCATAGGCTCAGTGTTATGCAGGTGTGTGGGGGGGGGCTGGGGTAGTTTTGAGGATTTGCTGTTCACTTGGATATGTGAAACTCCTCTGGAGTGAACTGCAGGATAAGCCAGAAGGAAGTGTAGCAGGGCTCAGCTGTGCCATGGGATTTGCCCACCAGGCCTCCTTTGGACTCACTCACATTCTCTTAGTGATCCTGGTCTTCTGAGAAGGGTCCAGCTTTACCAGCTCCTGTGTGGATCTGTATCTACAGAAATGTTTCAGGGCTGGGTTGGCAACCTGTTTCAAAAATTTCTTAGGTGCTAAGTGCATTCGCAATTGGAAAACTTTATGGTTTCAATAATCAAATTCACTGTAGGCATTATATGAATGTCAGACAAACTTAAAAATTAAGTCTTGCCATCAAAGTAAAAGAGGGATTAGTTGGAAAGAAGAATTTTCAGTGGATGGGAAAGGAGGATCAAGAGAAGGTAACAGGAAGTAGATTATGACCAAAATGCATTATTGATGTATATGAAAATTCCAATTAAAAAGTTAAGAAAATAAGACTTGAGCTCAAGTTTAAGGGAAATTTTCAATTAATGCTTTTTTCTCCTCTTGCTTTCTGTCTGCCTTAGACTTTGAATTCAAGTAATTGAATATAAATTGAATAAATTTGAATTGAATATAAATTAAAAATAAGAATAATTAGAGAGGATGACTAATATCCTCTCTAGTCACCATCTCAGATAACTTCCTACCAGTGTGGCACCTCCTCAGCCTAAGCACAGTGGCTTCTGAAGAGAATGCTGGTTTTGGCCATTTTAACTGCAGAGAGGAACAAAGATGAAGGCCTTTCTTCTTTAGTTTCTCTTTGGATTTGGATTATTTCCTGTCCACATTTCTTGGTTGGTCTTTCTCTTGCTGCTCAAGGTCATCGTCATTAAGGACAGTGAGGTTGGGTAATATGAGAGAAAAACATCCTGAGACACTTGCTCTATGCTCTCTATGGAGCAAAAGTGGGTCAAATCCTGCCTACTTTCTGTGAAACCTGAATAAATAGTCATTTTACTGGCCACTCATGCTACAGATGTATGTAAGTCTAAGATATGAAATCCAATAATCTCTAAGAGTGAAGGAGATACACATCTACCCCTCCCATTTAAAATTCACCTATCTCTTGGAGTCCATATCTTAAGCTGTTTCCAGAGGTCAAGATTCTTGGAGCTCTGGCATGTGGGGGAAAGTGGTTGATTCCTGAGGGTCTAGAGAGTCTGACTTACAACTTGTTTGTACGAGGTGCATGAAATTGGGCGTGTTACAAACCTCTGCTAACCTTAGTTTCTGTATGAGTTCTCTGGGATAATAGATCACCCACCTCAGGGCTGCTTCGAGGGCTTGGTGAGTCTTCATTGGTGTGGAGCCAGCACTGAGTGACTGCTTGTTCTTTCCTCCTTCTGCTCACCTCTGCCAAGGTCAGCGCACACCCGAGATGTGTTGGGCAGGGTACCTGCTTGAGAATTTCCTCAGGAGTTCACTGGAAATGTAAATTGAGCAAGTTGGCATTTACTTCAGAGATGTTGGGCCATATTTCCTTCCACCCCTCCTTGTGAACTGGGAATCTGCCATTAACAAGCTTCCTCAGAGATTCCGGGAGGAAGTTAGGGGACTGGTGCTTAAGAGTGATCCCGTCCCAAACAGGCTCTGATCTTGAGACCTTCCTTCTCTGCGTGAGACCATGGAGCAGCATGATTCCTCTGGAGTATGGTGAATTCTGCTTAGAAACGAATTCCTGCTCAAGGGGACTATGGAGGCATATTACTCTTAAATTCCATGACCTGTTGATTCCAGGCATCATGGCTCACCAAATAAATTTTCTGGCTTTAGATGTTCTTTAGAAAGTTGATAGAACTATAATTCCTGGCTGTCATGTAGACTCTTGCTGTGGAGGGCTTGCTTACTGCCTCCACGGTGCCCACAGTAGCTGTGGTTCCGTCTAGGGCTTCTTTCTGGTGGCAGACACCGGCAGGCACTGAATGTTTGAGACACCAGGGTTGACTGCAAAGACTAGTTGGGAGCATTGCATGACACACTGGACTTGGATTCAGGCTTTACACCCTGTTTGCATTTCAGAGACATCTATTAATAGTGTGGGGTACTCAATGAATACTCAAAGTCTAGTTGTTCAAGACGTTGAAGTGCTACCTGCCAGACCTAGAATCTTCCGATGAGTAAAACAGACTGACGATGCATGCTTCTTGTAGATCTCATGCAGGAATCCTTCCTTTTCAAAGCTCTAGTCCCCTTTCGTAGTGGTCTTCTCTGCCAGTTTCTCCAGCAGCTCACATCCTGAGAGGCCATCAAGGAAATCCTGGCACAGCATGGTTCATTGCTGTGGCCTCTGGGAGTCCACGGCATTGAGGTTTGCACTAATTGCTCTCCATCGCTGAGCAGCAGAGGTGAGAACCTCCTGACAGAGGCCCGTGGACTCCCAGAGGCCACAACAATGAAGGCTTTTTAATTTTCTTGAGAACTGCTTTCTTCTAGCCAAAATGCCAACTATTCATTTTCAATCAAGTTCTAGGTTTTTTTCTAAGTCATCAAACAAAACAAAACAGTCATTTCTCTCCTTTTTCCTTCTTGACAGTAAAAAAGAACATGCCTGAGCCTTATTTTTTGCCCATGGACAAATAATAGGGCCACCCACATCACCAAACCATTGTCCTGTATTCAGGGCAAAATGTCTTCATGTCGTCATATTCATATTAACAAGTATTATTGGCCTCTGACTATGCACTTGGCCACATTGTGGCCCTGAATTGGTGATAGATATTTCCTGGTGTTGTATAGCAAGTCTGGCCTTCGTGTACAAGAAGAATAAGATTGTCTCCAGAAGCAAAGGTAAGGGTAACGTTAGGAAGGGACAGAAGGATGCTGATGTATGTTCTGGAACAGGCAGCTGGGAATGAGGTGAAAAAATATGGAGGGACATTGGTTTGTCTTGGTCACAGGACTAGAGGTTGTATATTCTCAGTGGAAGAGGCAGAGGAATAGATTAAAATAACATTGAAGAGTGTCTGAATACAAGGAACGAGAGGCCACAGCAATACCTACCTTGATCTTTGAACATGGATTGGAGGTAGAGCTGAAACCTCAGACTTGAGTGTGAATCTTCTGAGATCAGTGATAACTATTCATTCTTGGTTTATCTTCAGCTCTCTCTCTCTCTCTCTCTCTCTCTCTCTCTCTCTCACACACACACACACACACACACACACACACACACACACACACACACTGCATGGGCTCTAGGGTCTACGTGAGTATTTGCTTTTAAAGATCATTAAGAGAATAGTGATTTCATTTTTAATTACCTCCCTGCTGAGCTTTCCTTCACTGGTATCCTTTGCTTTATGTTAAGTTAAACCTATTCAGGATCCAGATGTCTATAGTGATGGGTGTGAGTGGCAGGTTGTTATAGCAACTGAATCTGATAGCAGTTGGTGATACCTGTGGGGATTGATCCTAAGTTTGAATAGTCGGCAAGCTTTTCTTAGGAAATGTTACCATCATTTAAAGGCCTTGCTTGCAGTTTTTATTCTGATAATGAATCTTTTCACAAATGTTCAGGTTGTCTTAAGATGTTACAAAATTATAACAAGACAGTTGTAAGAACATTCCACCGTTTCCAGAGAACTATCATTGAGAGTTCTATTGTGTCTCTGTTAGAGTGTGTTACTGGTATCTCGTACAAAAAGCTTTTGTCTGTGGCCTCCTTTAAGGATGGTTTGGGACTACATGCACTTGTCCTCAGCTATCCAGCTTCACATTCTCTTTCTTTCCTTCATGCACCTTAATTTTCAGCAATAAGAGGTAGCTTCTTGTAACCAGTACAAGATGTACTCCACCACAACCCTGGGACCTTGCTCTGCTTTCTGTATCTTCTTCATGTGGTCAGATTTTCCTCAGGCTGCATCCCGTGGAGACTTCCCCACTCGCCTCTCCTGCTTAGAAGTCGCTCTCTTTCTCTGCTACCAGAGACCAACTCTCTCTGGTGGGATGAGTTTGGTTGTATCAGGGAGCACAGACATATCTGAGTCACACATCTCTCCTTATTGCTTTGCACTCTTCTTGTTCTGTCTTTGCACAAAGCAGGCCATGTGTGCCCATACTTGTTCTGTTGATCGTAGTATGCCCCTGATGACCTGGGACTTTAACAATGACTCTGGAAGATACCCCAGCTGATACTTGAATGGTATTAACAGCGACGCTATTCCTGGGCTTGAAGGAATAAGGGGGCAGTGAGTCTCATCTCTCACGTGGTTCCACCATCAGGCTCACACATTGGTTGGCTCGGGATCTCTCAACCTCATCTTGGCAGGAGCTGGCTCATAATATAACGCCTGGGCTTCCGTGATTCTAATTTGGTAGGAATGTGGATGCTTCCTAATTAAGAAAATGTTTCCCAAGCTTGGCCGGTGACTCTGCATAACTGGCTAGAGATGCAGCCATCCTCCTGGCTTCAGGCTGGCTGTGCACTCCTGTCCCCTGGGGAGATTTTCCAAAGATCAAGGGCTGGGTCCCACCCCAGCATTTTAATCAGAAACTTTAAAGCCATTGATTTGGGCTCTCCTCTTTGCCCTCTCTCAAAAGGCAGGGTGTGAATGAGAGCAGGGTAGTAACAGAAAGGGGTAAATACGCGATAAAATATTGCGAAGAAGGTTCAATTTTAGTAGTTTTATTTTTGCTTTTTGAACAGGAAGGACTGGATGGTAACCATAAGAACAGGTTGAGACCAAGGGCAAGGCCACTTCCATTGGAAGGATTCGTGCTTGGGAAGGCATAGAGATGAGCAGCTCCCTCAGTAGATTGAATAAATGATCATGAGAAGGGATTTTGGTGAGAATCTAAGTGTGTTGGGTGTGAAATGCTGTCTGCCTCCTATTCTGCATGTCCAGTTTGATAAACCAAACTTGTTGATTGGGGGAAGTTGAGCACTGATTGTCTCCTAGCTCTACCCTGGTTTCTCTTGCCCTTCACACTTCCCTGTCTGCTTTTCTCTGCTCAATAGGCCTTTTTCCTCAAGGTATGGTAAATGTCTAAACATGGATATATAAAAAAAGAAAAATGTAAAGCAGTAAGTTTGGGTTATATTAGTCAACATTTCATTGCTGAGAAAAAAATATCTTTCAAAAATAGGTTAAAGAGAGAAAGGCTTTGTTTAACCCTACAGTTCCAGGTTACAGTCCCTCATGGTCGGGAGGCAGGAGCTGGTCAGTCCAACAATGAGGAAACAGAGGGATGAAGGCTGCTTGTTGCAGTGACCTTCTCGTTGCTGAGACAAAACACCCAACCAAAAGTGGTATATGAGAGGAAAGGGTTTATTTGCACTTACAGTGAATGAGACACAGAAAATGGGCACACCAGGGTTACTTGCCACTGCAAATGAATTCTAGATGCATGCACCACTTTGTGCATCTGGCTTTATGTGGTTCCTAGGAAATTAAACTCAGGCTGTCAAACTTTGCAAGCAAGTGCCTTTAATCATTGAGCTATCTCTCCAGCCCTGACCATGCCTTTTTTTTTTTTTTACAAAAAATATTTATTTGCAAGAAGACTGGGAGAGGAGATAAAGTATGGTGAACCAGGGCCTCTTGCCACTGAAAACAATCTCCTGATACATGCTCCATTTTGATGTGTGTGCCATTTTGTGCATCTAGTTTTATGTGTGTATTGGGGGCTCAAACCAGGCCTGCAGGCTTTAAAAGCAAATACCTTAACCACTGGGCAATCTTCCCAGCCCCAGAAAGACCATATTTTAAAAGAACCTACTATCTTTAAGAGAGAAAACTTCTACATTCAAATAAATTATACCACAGATAACATAGATTTGCTTATAGGACCATAGACCAGAAATGAGATAATTTTTGGAAGATTGATGATATTGAAGTGATGAATTCAGAACACACTAGGTTCAGTAGTATCCTCTATAAAATTCTTGTAAGAGCACATAAGGAAATGTTCTCTGTAGAGTCAGAAAGGCCACAGTGATCACAATGAACTAGCCTGATTTCTGTAAAAGAAATGCATGCACTTTGCTTTACTTCTTTATTGAATTGGATTGTTATATTAGTAATTGGGCAATTCTGTGTAGCTATTGTGTCTAGATTTCAACAGTGCATCATGTAATTTTCCATGGTTTTCCTTTGGTCATGTCATAGAAGGACTAAAATTAGGCCAAGTTACAGATGGTTAAATCTCACCCACCCATCCCTTACAAATATTGATTAATTCCAAGCTAGAAGCACGTATCTATTTGAGTAAGATTCAGCATTTGGTCATGTCCTGGTTGCTACTTTAATCAATGGATCAAACTTACCAACTTATCAATCTCTCTTATTTTGCTCTGGTTAAAAGTTAATCTGCACAATTACAGAAATCAGATTTTGATCCCTTTAAATAATTTATTTATTTGAAAATTTCATATGTGCATATAATGTATTTTGATTATATTTCCCTCTCCATTACCTGTTCTTATCCTCCACCCATGCCCACTGAGTCCCTTCCTCTTCCCAACTGGTTCCCCGTCTACTTTCCTTTGCATGGCATGGTCGTGGGGGCGTATTTGTCAGGACCATGGTTCAATTTCCAGTTGCTCCACCACTGAGACAAATGTCTCCCCCTTCCCCCAGCAACCATTAATTGTCAATAGCTCTCTAGAGAGGAGTGAGGCCTTGAGGGCTCCTTCCCTATCCAGCTCATGTCTGGAAGACAGCATTCCTCAATGGTCCTCCCTTTTTCCAGCTCTTTACAGTCTTTCTTCCATAGTGTTCCCAGAGCCTTGGGGTGGGTGACATAGATGTCCTATTTAGTACAGCACTAATGTCCTTAAATGAGCATTGAGCACTTATGAGAAGTCACTCAACAGTCACTTGTTTTCAGCACTTTGACCAGTTATGAGTCTGCTGTAACTGCCGTCTACTGGTGTTAAAGAGAGCTTCTCTGACCGAAGCTGAGAGCCACACAAGAGATTTCAGTATCTAAACATTGGCCCCGTAGTCCAATAGAAATCAATATAAGAATTCTAATTTAGAGACCGTGGTGATTAGATTAAATTAGGACCAGTATCAGGACTCATCCCCGTTTATTTTGTCTGGTTCTCTGTTCCGTAGACATCCCACGCTGAAAGGCTGCATGACCGATCATTTGCCGTCTAACTGCTGGCAGAGCTAGTTTCTAAGTTGTGTGAAAGGTTGGATTTGATTACTTTGAAACCATGAAAGTCAATTATCCTTTGGAATTACTTTGAGAAACTGTTTTATGAAACAAAGATCATTTCAATTATCTTCCATAGAGCTGAATCACCATCTCATCCATCACGCCTGCATTCAAATCACTTGTTGCTATTGGAATAAAATAAAATCTGTCCTCAGAGGATGAGGACTGTCAGCTTTCAGACTGCTCCAGAGAATGGCTGCAGATTCAGACGGTGCCCTCAAAATCAACAAAGTTCTGGAAACTCAGTAAAACTCGATCTGCTGTTGAGAGGGATTTAGTGTGTGTTTTCTAGGGTGATTAGCTTGAATGCACTGAAATACTAGAATGTGCAAAGGCTTGGTCTGTTTCTAATTTTACAAGGCTGAATATATTTTAACTGAAGGGAGAGAAACAGATGGCAACAAAGTATTTACAACACATTTCTAGGTCATAGAGATTCATAATAAACAAGTATCTGAGAACTCACCTCCCATTTCAATGAAAGAGTACAATGTTGTTACAATCTTTGAAGCCTACCATGTTTCTTCTTTAGCCTATCCCTTAGCCTCCTCTTATTAGCTTAAACTTCTTACTGATACTTTTTTTGTGTTCTGATATTATTTTATGAAATTTTTATCTCTTTAGGAATAGTAATAAAATTTTATTTTTATTTTCATTTGTAAGGAGAGAGAGACAGAATGGGCACCCCAGGACCTCTTTCCACTGTAGACAGACTCCAGATGCATGTGCCACTTTATGCATCTGGCTTTACGTGGGTACTGGGAAATGAACAGGTCATCAGACCTTGCACACAAGTGCCTTTAACTGCTGAGCTATCTCTGTAGCCCACAATACTATTGTGTAGTGCTTTGCATGTGTTATAAGTGCCATGAACTCATTTAACCCAAAAAACAACTTTCAAAAAGAGGAAGACCAGTATCTCCTTTTTGTAGATGTGGTATTGAGAAGCTAATAATTCTTTTACACATTTTTCCTCTTTTTTTCTTTTTTTCCATATGTATATGTATGTATCTGTATATGGAGATGGAGATGGAGACAGACACTGAGGATACTCAAAATGTTCCAGAAGCTGCTAAGAGCTCAACACTACAGTAGACTTAAACTCACCCACCACAGCTCAGGGAGTTTTGCAGAAGAGCGGTTGGAAAGATTTTAAAAGCCACGGTTGGCAGGGGAGGGGAGAATACCAAGAGTCATTGCCCCCCACCCAATGACTGACTACTGCTGGCACAGCTCCTAGTCCTCAACTCCATGGTACACACTAGCAATCCCACCCACATGGTGGGCTATCAATGCAGTGAGAGCAGGGAGGAGGGACATGGTGGTACTAACACATGACATATTCATACAAAGTTTCTTCTTAATAAATAATAATAATTTTATTAATTGTCAATTTTGCTATATGAACATATTGCATATTGGTCATATTTTAATCAGGTTATATGCTTATGTTCCCTCTCCTGTCTCCTCATTCCATGAGTGCCCTTTTCAGTGGGGTTGTCTGCATTTGCTGTGGGGTCATGAATGCACCAATCAGTCTCTGTGGGTGGGGTGGGGAGCAATGCCTCAGGATACTCCTTCTCATCCTGTGACTCTTACAGTCTTCCCATTCCCTTTTCTGCAATGTTCCTTGAGCCTTGGAAGGCATGTTAGAAGTCTCCTTTAGTGCTGAGCTCTCAGCAGCCTCTGGGTTTCTGTTTTGATGAATTTTGAGTCTCCTCAGTGTCTACCACCCTCTCCCTGGAGGAGGCTCTCAGGCTATTGGGGAGCAACACTCATATTTAATCCACCACTTCCTCTGGAATATCTATGTCCTGGACCCTGGCAAATGTGATAGAGATAACAGTTAGCTTTCTGTTCTTGTTGTACTGATGGGTGTTTGGTCTTTTTCATATTCACTACCATCTGTAAAAAACAGATTCTCTAACCAAAAGCAATAGAGCAATATGGATCAAAATGGATTAGCATAGTAGACATTTAGAAGACCTTTGACCGACATATCCTCTCATTTTAGTCAGAGAACAGTGGCAGCTTCTCTCTAGCATCTATGACCTTCTAAGCCATAGGCTTCTGACTTGGTTCTCAGTACCAGATATGAATTCTTTCCCCTGGGACAGGTCTCATATCCAATTAGAGAGCAGTTGATTACCTCCATAGTCTGTGTGCCACTGTTGCACAGGTGTGTTCATCTTACCTGGTTGGTTGATTTTGTAGCTTTCAGGCTTGTTCACACTGTTGGTGACCATTGTCCTTCAGCAGGGAGCTGGCTTCCTTCTCAGTTTCAGCATGATCTATCAGTGTCCTGTGACTGCAGCCTTTGGTGTTTTCAACAATAGGATTTTACCGTTGAGACCTGGTGGATTAACCAACTTTATGGTTAGTAGGTATAGCAACTGGAACAACATCTTGGGAAGCCTGGTTATTAAGTGTGTTCTCTTAAGTTCTAAGCCATACGATATCTCAGGGATATATGCTATTATTCTATTTGAATTTTAATTGTTATTTAAATAAAGTAAGACATTCTCTAATTGGCAGTTTTCAGTCACAATTGTTCTCTTGAATTACATCTGTTTTGTTCTGTGGAATTGGAACTAATTCATCATTGTTGGAGAGTATTAATTACTTCATCATGTGAATATATTGCAGTGTGCTTTTCTAATTTTGACATTTGTGCCAATTTTCTGTAGTAAACATTCATGCTATAATGTTTTTGTAATCTTGTATGCATGCGACAGACATTATCTAGGATTTGGACCTTGGACTGGACTTGGCAATTTCTGTGCTATGTGTCACTGTATTTCTATGTGATAGCAGGTTGTTTCCAGAGTGTACTCCAATGACACTTTATGACAGCATGTGAATTTTATGTCTTTCCTAGAGGCTACATGTCACATTAAAATTTTTTTTTCCATCTTTTGGCAAAAGGACTAGAAAGTTGGGGGTGGAGTAAGGGAAGAAAAATGAAGAGCAGGAGTAAGGGATGAACTTCTGTTTCTCTGAAGAATTTGCTAATGTTTTTATTTTATCATCTCTTTTGGCATTTGGGTTTCTACTTTTGTCACCTACCTGTTCAAATCTTTGCTTCTTCCCCTTTGTGAGAATATTTGACCTTAATATCTTCTAATCCTTCCATAGCTATAGTTTTAGAAAATATCTTCATTTATTCTGTGGTTTGTTTTCTTACTCTCCTTAGGTTGATGGGTGATTTTAATAAACAGAATGATTTAATTGAATTTATGAGTGTTTTTCTTTTAGAATTTGTTGTATTGCATTTATTTATTAAAAGATTTTCTCTACTTTGAGAAAATATTTTTCTATATCATTTTGTTAAAATTATAATTTTGTACTATACATTTTTCATACTTGACCTCATCTAACCATAATTTTATATATTCTTTGACATGAGGATCTAATTTTTTTTCTCCATAAAGGTAAGCAGTTTTTTTTTCCTGGGGAAACTGAATTAAAATGCATTTTTCTCTCCATTCTGCATCGTCAGTTCTTTCATAAATTGTGTTTCCCTATGCTTTGGCCTGTTTCTGAATCTCTTCTGTTTTCACTGGCTAGATTGTTTACTTCTGTCTCAATATTATGCTGTTGTAATTGCTATTGCTTTGTAGTCTGGTTCTACACTGATGTTAGCCCAACTGCTAATCTGTTTCTTTAGGATTGTCAGTTACTCATATTCTCTGCTCATCTATATAAATTTTAAAATGAGCTTGTAATATTAACCCCAAAGCCTATGGGAATTTTGATTGAGATTTCATGACTCTATAAGCCATTTAAAGAAGAACTGACACCTTCAAAATATTGAATCTTCCATGTCATGACTGCAGCCCTTTATTTGAGTTTTTAATAGGTTTTCTAATCTGTTTTTCAATATTACCCCCACACAATTCTGCCTCTAGTTCTCTCTTTTTTCTTTCTGAAACTCTAATGCATGTTAGTTTTTATTATAATTTTTCTTATTAAAAGTTAGTTTTATTACTTTAAAAATATTTACTTGTATTCTTTAGTCTTAGTATGAATTTCATTATTTATTTAAAGACATCTTTAAAGACATTGATCATTACTTTTATGTTGTTCATAAGAATTTTAGTTTTCTAGTGTCTAAGCCTTCCCTTGGCTCCTGTCGGTCAATCCAAGAGAAGGATAAAGATAAGATGTTCCTCTGTTTGTAGCACAGTGGCAATTGAGAAGGTTTAGTTGTTTTCCTCACTCTGTATCTGCCTTGAGGGGGTAGCAGGAAGGGCTCAAAGATAATCATGACAAGAGGTATGAACTTAACTCCCATTGGAACTTATGCTTAGCTAGTAAACTTGGCTCCCAGCCTATCCAGCAAAGGAAGAGAAATTGTGGGTACATCTTCACAGATGTGTAAAAGTGGGCACATGTAGGGTTATTGGTTCCCATGAAATTTGGAAAGTTGATTCCATACCTACTATTGGAGAGATGATATTTTGGGGAGTGAGGGTTCATTCTCAATGGGATCATTATGATTTTGTATGCGTTGGGGACAAAAGTTGTGCATGCGTGTGTGTAGAGAATGCAGTATGATGCTATGATCCTGGGATCAGCTGGAACCTATGACAATCTCTTCATCAGGCTGGGTACTGTCAGTAAAGATATCACAGCCACCTCCAATCCAAGGCAGTGAGCTGACCCTGCCCTTGGGGCTAGCGAAGACCAGCCTTGCCAACCTCACTTTCTTTTCACTTCCATCACCAAGGGACACATGTGATAAGCACACCTCCTTCCCCTGCAACTCTGAGCCATTCATGCTGCTTGCTGGTCTGTAGGATGAAAGGAGGGGTTTTGAATCGGAAATGACAAGGAAACAAACAAAAATGGATAGGAGGGTATTAGAAACTGAAGGAGACTGCTGGAGGAATCTTTACTTAGTAAGTTAAAAGAGGTTCACAGAGCAAATTGAGAAAATAGTTAAGAAATAAAACTCAAAGAAGTTGGGATTCCACATTAAACTATTTCAGTAATTCTCTGAATAGTCAGCGATGTAGAACTGGCCCATCTTTCTTTTATCTTTTCTTTTTCAGAATTTTAACATTTTATTTTTTAAAATAATTTCACATATGTATATAATATTTTGATCATAGTCATCCCACATCACCCTGTCTTATACGGCCTCTCAATGAAACCCCTTCTTCTAAACATTTTTCTTCCTACTTTTATGGATTATTTTTGTGACCCACTGAGTTAAATTTGGGCTGCAGGACTAATTCTTAGGTGAAAATTATTTCACACAGGGTGTGTTGGCACATCAATTAGTCACCTAGTCTTTGATTTCTTCTTTCTAGTAAACAGTGTTGCGTGAGACATAACATTTTCGTTTTAACAGCAACAGTATAGGAAAACCTTAATTTCTGTCATGTGACTCTGCTTATCTATTTGGAGAACAAGAAGAGGGGATGGAAGGTCGAGAGCCACAGTAATGTATCTGCTGGTACCTTGGTCTCGAGCTTTGCAGATGCCAAAATTGTGGGAAATAGCTTCTGTTGTATATAAGCTCTCTGTTTTATGCCATTTTGTTATAGCAGCCCAAGAATACAAAGGCAGTGTTTTACTGGGTTTTTCTGCATGGCCCTAATTCTCTCCTGTCTTCTCTCTTTCATCTCTCCTTTTCAGAGGGAATGCAGGGTTGATAGAGGCTTTGGAGCCAGATTTCTGCTCTATTCTTGGCTTTATCACTCATTAAAGATACTTCTTCTAAAGGTGACTTACACTGTCTGTCAAATGAGCATTGTATATATAGAGTCCACAGCTGGGTAGGCAAGATGTGTCCATGGAGGCAGTAGTGGCTGGAAGGTTATGGGAATAACTGACTGTTCTCTGATTGGATTTAAGGTATGCTATATGGGAGAGAAATCATGCCTGGCACTGTAAATCTGGCCAAAAATTTTTGGCTAGGGACCTAGACTCTGGAAGGGGACCCAGTACTGTGGTTTTACTAATTAAGCAACATGTTAAATTACCTTCGAAATATCTGTTTGTTTCTATCGATGGGTACTGCTCACAGCCTTAAACAGTTTCTCTATGCAAAGAGTAGAGGTGATTACAGATCCTCAGATGATCAATAATAAGTGATTAGTTTGTGTTCAGCCCTAACTTGACATTAAGAGCACATGCTCCAAGATTCAGGAAAACTCAGGATAAAGAGGAAGAAAGAGTGTAAGAGCTGCAGGTTGAGAAGTGGGACCACAAAATGCTGTCTTCTGGGTATGACTAATCCACTACTCTCGTGGCCTCACAGCAGATGGGATTTTCTCTACATGACAGAACCTGACAGTTTCACATTGCAGATGAGGGAAGGTCTGGTCCATGAGACCCCCCACACCTCCCAGAGTCAATAGTGGAAACTGATCACTGCTGGCTGAGGGGAAGTCATGTCATTTAGAGGGGTAGCCAATGTAGGAATGTCATTTTCCAGTGAATAACCTCCCACTAATGATTTTGATTATCCTAATTTAAATTGGTAGGTAATAAAATAAAATAGACATGAAGTAGGATGGAGATCTAATGGGAAGCAGAAGGGTTTTGGTGGGAGAAGAAAGGAGAAGGGAGATGGTGACTTGGGGGGGGGGACTCAATATATTGTATACATATATGAGGCTTTCAAAAATAAAACAAAAAAGATATTGTACAGTGATCTATAAGTGAGTCGTGAAATTAGTGGTGTTCTGTGGCTGGCTGCCTGCCTGCCTTCTCAGGACTTACTTTCCCAGCCTCCAGTTTTCTAGCTACTGATGGTCTGCAGCTGAGCCCTTTCCGAGGCCTTCCCTATGATGTGAGAGAATCTCTTGTCCACAGTTAGTCCTTCCCCAGGGGCTGGCCAAGTCCAAACACTGGTCGATATGGAGACTCAAAGTTTTGTGCCTTTGCCTGCCAGATCAAGACCATTCTGAAGGGCCAGTCAGGCTCCAGCACCTCTGTATTAGTCAGAATTCCCTAAAGAAACAACCTACAAGAATAAATGTATGTATTTGTAGGTAGCGATGTAGGTATGTACAATATAAAGGGAGTCTCTTTGTTGGCTTGGGGGATTTGGACTGAGTCATCCAACAATGACTACCTACAGGCTGAAGAGTCTGAGAAGCCAGCAGCTGCTCCATCCACAAGGCTGGATGCTTCATCTGATGATGAAGGCCTGGAAAGCCATTGGTCCTTCAGGCTGTGTTGGGAGGCTGAAGAAGCTGGGTTCTGATGTCTGAGAAGGTGAGAAGGGAGCTGAAGGGAAAATAATCACACTTCACTAAGTAGCAGTGACAGCCAGACAAAAGACACTGACTTTTCCTGGACGGACACACACACACACACACACACACACACACACACACACACACACACACACACTATATGTGTGTGTGTGCATGGGTTGCCCACTCTGGGGGAAGGACTTCCTCCCTCAGTTATTCCTTTCTGGAAATACCCTCACAGACCTGTCTGTCCATGAGGTGTGTCTCTTTCTTGATTCTTGAGCTGTTCAAGGTAACAATAGAAATTAACCCTCACAGTCTGGTGTTATGGTTAAAGCCTGATCCAGCTGTTCCATTTTCCAGTCTTGCTTCCCTTGCTCCCTGACAAGCAATCCTGAAATCATCTGTCTCAAAATTTGTTTTTGACCCAAGACAAGATGAGTAAAAGAATGCCCAATACCTCCTAGATACCCAATAAATTATTGCTATTATTCTTTGCAGGGAAGGAGAAACCATCCAGAATATTCTAGGTACACATTCAACTATTCAAAGACTTCCAAGTCATAGTTTAAACTATGAATTGTGAGAATAAAAATATTTCACATTTTGAGTTGGAGAAAAATTGTCATTGTTTAATATTATTTAATGGAGCTTTATTCTAATTAACCTGCTTCAATAAGAGCAGAGCCATGTTACTTAGTAATTGACTCTCATTTGATATTCTTACATGTAATCATTTAGTGGTTTCTGTGTATTTGATTATTAACCCAAAACTGATAGGGTTACTGGAAGTTTTATTCCTGTAGGCTTAGCTATTAGCCTGTGCAAAGCTGAGGTTTTCTAGCGTAAAAGCCAAGGTAATCCCAGAGATTGTAATATTTTCAGCCTGTAACAAGTAATTTACTCTTATTTCTGAGTCTTTTCAGGCATTTCTTTCCTATTATAAACTTTATCCTCTTATCTGCATTTTTAAACTTGTATTTTTCTTCTCTTCACTAATGATTTAAATTAAACTTTGTCAGAGTTTTCCTTATGCATTTGTACAAGAAAAATTTTTTTCCCACACTGGTTTTTCATGTGTCTCAATATATTGCTGTTGTCTGGGATTGGCATTATGATAAAATGGTACCTGAAGTTTTACAGGGTAATGGAAAGAGTAGTCAATGTTTTGAAGTTAGCTAAACATGTCATGCTAAATCTAAGCTTTGGGTCTAGTTTTGAAGAGTGGACATTACCTAGGGCTTTCACGACCAAGATCTGTGCATCAACACACTGACACAGATCTGGGGGCTCCATATCTGAGGCCAGAGAGTCTGTCCATTGCTCTTTCTGAGGCTGGGAGGGAGAAAGTGCTCTGAGCCCCTCCTCTAGCTACCTGAGACCTACTGGTAATTTCCATCTGACCTTGGCTTGTGGCTCTCTTACCTCCATCTCTGCCTTCAACTTCATGCTACTTTCTCTTTGCATGGTGTCTGTGGCCAAATTTCAGTTTTTGTGAAGTCACCGGTCATAGTGGATCAGTGTCCATCTTGACGATCTCCTAACTTGATTCCCTCTATGAAGACCCTATTTCACATACTCCTAGGCACTGCAGATTAGAACTTCAAAACAAGAATTTTGGGAGAACATAATTCAACTCATAATGTGATTGTTTGTTTTCTACTCCCAAGGATTAGTCTTCTCTGAAATAATTCCTTAAAGAGAAAAATGAGAGAATCTTAGTTAACAAATCAAATAATTATCTTGAACACATCTGGAAATGTGGGAAATAAATCCTGTCGAATGGAAGAGTTTGCAAGTTCTCAGGTGCATCTAGCAGCCAGTCTGTTTTTATTGGTTAAACATGAGTCCTTTTGCTTTTGCATTACTTTACATGAATATAATAAAATAGATAACTATTTGGTTTGTGTGTGTATTTTCAATATGTTGGTAAATTTATATGAAGGGAGAGGCGTACCTTCTAATTGTGCATTGGTAAAGCAGGCAAGTTGCAGGTGAGGAATGATTTCTTAGACAGCCAGGGAATTATGCCTTGAGTAAAAAGAGGATCTTCTGTTTGAATAACCCCCATTGCACTACCTGACATGTAGCGGAAACTTGTTAAATGCTTATTGAATGAATAGAAATGTCCAGGAGACTTACAATATTTTGAAGCAATCACAAAGCACGTATTTATTCAGTGATTTACCATGTACCTAGATTTGGCCAGATGCTGTGACAGCTGCCAAGTGTGGAATCATGGCCATGACTGTGTCACCCTGGTGGTGGGCTGAGCATCTGCAGTCCTGAGAGAATTCTCTCCAGTGCTCTGGAAGGTGGGCATCACTGCCTTCTTATACATATAAGAAAACTGGGGCAAGAGAGCTACCTCCACAGCAAGTCAGATAACCGATGAAAGAGTAATGGAGACAGACACTGAGGATGCCCAACACAGTCCAGAGCAGAAATCCAGATACTCTTAAGATCTCAGCAGTAAAACAGACTTAAAACTCATCCGCCATGACTCGGGGAACTTAGTGGAAGACGGGGCAAAAAGATCGTAAGATCCATGGTTGGAGAGGATATCCAGAGACATGGCCCCCCGCAACAATGACACACAAAGAAAAAACTGGCTACTTCTTGTATAATTCATAACCCCCTACCCCATGGTCTGGTCCAGCAGTCCCACTGAGGAAGGCCCCAGTTGGTTGGGGATAAGGAAGAGGGAAATGGGGGTACCACCACAGACTTGTTCATACAGTGTATCTAACTATTAACAATAAATAAAAAGAAAGAAAACTGGGGCTGGGGAGATGCCTTAGTGGGTAAAGTTCTTGACCCACAAACATGAGGGCCTGAGTCTGGATTCCAAACATCCATGTAGATGGTGGTGTGAGTACCTGTAATCTCAGTGCTGGGGGTGGGGTGGGAACAGGGAATTCCTGAGGTTCATGGGCTAGCAAGTCTTCCTAAATTAGTGAGCTTTAAATTCAACGAGAGACCCTGACTCAAAAAAATTAAGGTGGCAGGTGATTGAGCAAGATACCCAAGTTGCCTTTTGGTTTCTACATGTACACATACATATGTGCTCATGCACATACATGGGTGCCTGCACAATACACATGCCACACACATTTTACAAAAAGCCAGAAAACTGAAGCCAAAAGAGGTCAAGTAACTTGACCACAGACTTAACTAGCTTGAGGCAAGTTGTATTCTTTTTTTTATTTTGAAAATTTATTTATTGTTAATAATTAGAAACTCTGAATGACCAAGTCTTGTTATGATACCCCCATTTCCCTTCTCCCTGGCCCCAGCCCACTGAGGGCCCTCCTTAGTAGGATTGCTGGAACAGTCCATGGAATGGGGGGTTATGAATTGTACAAGAAGTAGCCAGTTTTGTGTGTGTGTGTGTGTGTGTGTGTGTGTGTGTGTGTGTGTGTGTATTACTGTTGTTGAGGGGGGCAATGTCTCTGGATATTCTCCTCCACCATGGCTTTTACAATCTTTTCACACCCTCTTCTGCAAAGTTCCCCGAGTCATGGTGGGTGAGTTTTAAGTCTACTTTATTATTGAGCTCTGAGAGTCTGGATTTCTGCTTTGGACTATTTTAGGCATCCTCGGTGTCTATCTCCATTATCCTTTCATAGGCTATCTGACTCAACTCTACTGTCTACCAAATGTAGCATTTCTCATCAAAGCCTGAATCCTTATTATGGAGATAGGCCATTCACAATTAATACAATTAGGAAACTTGTACAGAAGAGGCTAATTTAATAGTGTGCTTCATTTGTTATGAATGTGTGCATGCTGCCAGCAGCTCATAAAAGTGTTGGGTTGTGTTAATGGTGAAGGGTGCACATGTAGGTGCTAAGTTCCCGAGTGCACATTCTTTTGAATCTCTTTTTGTGTGTAGTCTTGGACATACAGCTTAACATTTCTAAGCTATAATTTCTTAAAATACTTTTATTTATTCATTTATGTATTTGCAAGCAGAGGGAAAGACAGAGAGAATGGGTGTGCCAAGGCCTCTAGCTACTGCAAACAAACTCCAGATGCATGTCTCACCTTGTGCATCTGTCTTTACATGGGTACTGGGGAATTGAATTGAGATGGCTCAACTCCTATAGCTGATTTAATTTTAATTCATTTATTTGCAAGCAGAAAGAGATTAGGAGAGATAGAGACAGAGAGAGAGAAGAGAGAAGAGAGCATGGGTACACCAGGGCCTCTAGCTGCTGAAAACAAACTCTAGATGCATGTGCCATTTTGTACATTTGGCTTTGCGTGGGTACTGGGGAATCACACCTGGGTTGTTAGGCTTTGCAGGCAAGTGTCTTAACTACTGAGCTATTACTTTTAAAGTTTATAATAAACCAGGGATAATGAAGTTACCTGCCTCATTGTTATGAGGGATACATAAGGTATGTAAAATGATTCAGTGCTTGGCAAAATACATTTGCATGAGAATGTGAGCTTCACAAAGGCAATGGTTTATGTCAGATTTATTCATTCATGTATCTAAACATCTAGCATTGTACTTGGCATACAGCAGACATTCGGTAAATAGACTGTTGGATGAGCAGATCTATTTAAATACGTGCATGCAGGGGCTTTAGAGACATGGTGAAGTTTTCAGGAGCTTAGATATCTATCTGTAACTGGTGTCCAGCCCAGGGTATGCATAGATGGAAGGAAGCTACTCTACTTCTACTTCCTTTGATTTTTTTCCCTCTCTCCCTTCTTCTCTTACTTCATTATCTTGTAGTGCTAGGGAGTGAATCAAGGATCTTTACATTTTAGGCACACATTCTACCACTGACCATTGCCCCAAGCCTCCTGGAAGGCTTTTCATTGAACTGATTCTCAAATTCCACCATGAGCAAAGGCTCAGTATCACTGTTGGAGAAGCACCATGAATA
Source organism: Zapus hudsonius (assembly GCA_004024765.1). Classification (NCBI taxonomy): domain Eukaryota; kingdom Metazoa; phylum Chordata; class Mammalia; order Rodentia; family Dipodidae; genus Zapus; species Zapus hudsonius. The sequence continues at coordinate 23,385 of PVHP010014771.1, forward strand.
AAACAATCCGGACTCTACAGGTATACTATGTTGAAGATTTAATATCAAAAGTGATTTTCTGAATGATTTAGCACACCTTAGGAGAATATCACAAGCTATGTTTCAATAATTACGTTGTTGAAAACATTGTTGTACTTTTAAAATTGTCAAAAGCTAGTTTGAATTCATATGCAATTTGGAGAAAGATTTTGGCTCAAGTAATTGCACACAGTTTGTTCCCTTACATAAATCCCCGATGGAACATTGAAATCCATGTGGATCTTGGGACAGTTTTTTTCATTGTGTGAGCTATCTGTAGCATTACAGGCAGTTTGTTTAGGTTAACGAAAAACATTATGAGTTGCTTTGAATAAAAGCAGCTAGTGTCTTTGTGATATATCTCTTTCTGCCCTCTCATGCTTGGGATTGAACCCAGGGCAGGTGCTCTTCCACTGAGAAACATACCAGCCCCACAAGATTCTTGAGGCTGTTGGGGAATTAAGGAAAGGGACACAGTGACCTTTTAGACAGCTGGCTTCTTTTATAGAAAGTTAGTGAGTGCTCCAGCATCTAATGTGCCAGTCTTTAGTAGATGTCCTGACTTGAGGAACCTCCTGATTTCCTGGCGCTTCCCCCTCAGGAAGCAGCATCTCCATCCCATTCTCACTCATAGGATTGCATGGGGAAGGGCTGGCTGGCTGGGGATGGGTTGAATCTGGGAGTTTTGTAAAATCAGAGTGAAAGAGAATCCAGAGGGAAGTGAGTGGAATGGATAACAAGAGATTAGCCTAACAAAATAACCACTGCCCTGCGTGTTCTCTGTGCATTTTTACATTGTCTGTTTATGAAGAGTGTTTATTCTATATGCTTCTTTGATAAGTAAGTTGTATTAACACTCTCATATGTCCTTTCCGAATTATATTAGTTACTTTCCTTGTTGCTGTGACAAGAAGTAGCTTAAGGGAGGAAGGGCTTATTTCAGCTTAGAGTGGGAGGTAAACAGTCCATCATGGCGAGGAAGGCCCTGGCAGCAGGCACATGAAACACAGTGGTTACCTTGTGTCCACACCCACAAAGCAGAGTGGTGGATGCTGTTGTTTTCAGTTCACTCACTCTCTCCTTTACATTCAGTCTGGGATCCCAGCCAATGGAATGGGGCTTCTCACACTTTAGGGAGGGTCTTCCCAACTCCACCCAATCTAGAATCTCCTTTACAGACATTCCCAAAGATTTGTTTCCTAGATGGTGCCAGATCCAATCAAATTGACATTTCAGATTAACCATCATAATTGGGATTTCACTGAAAGGTTGAACACACAGAACCTTTGTGTCCTAGGTTTCTTTCCTTTTCTCCTCTCTCTCTTCCTCCTCCTCCTCTTCCTCTTCTCTTTTATCCTCCTCTTTGTTGTTGTTTTTTTCAGACAAGTTATCATGTAGTCCAAGGCTGGCCTCTACTTTTTTTTGTCCTGCATTTGAAGCCATTTTATTTTATTTATTTTTTTATTGTCCATAATGAGTTACATTATTTAATGGGTAAACAATGAGTTGTTATCCCCAGTTCCCCAATGTCCCTCTTCCCCATCTCCAGTCAGCTGGATATCCTCCTCCATGGGCCATCTGGAGCAGTCCTTGGGGCTGGGGACCATTGGCCTCTAATTTGATAAATATCTGAGATGACCTTGAGCTCCTAATCTTCCTCCTTTTGCCTCCAGACTTTTGGAATTGCAGGCATACACCACCATGCCTGGTTTGTGTCCTAATTTCTCTCTCTCTCTCTCTCTCTCTCTCTCTCTCTCTCTCTCTCTCTCTCTCTCTCTCTCTCTCTGTGTGTGTGTGTGTGTGTGTGTGTGTATACATGCATGTGAAAGCCAGGAACAACCTCAGTGTCAAACTCAGACATTGTCTACCTGTTTTGAAATAGGGTCTTTCATTAGCCAGGAACTTACTAATTAGGTTATACTGGCAGGACAGCCAGTCCCAGAATCCCCTCTGTCTCTGCCTCACCAGGACTGAGATTACAGGCCTTTGCCACTTCTCCTGGATTTATTAAAATGTAGGTTTTGGAAATTCATGTCCTATTACTTGCAAGGCAAGTACTATACTGATGGAGCCATTACCTCAGACCTGTTTCCTAGATTTCTTAACTTTGAATTCTACTTCATTTGCTCTCTCTCTCTCTCTCTCTCTCTCTCTCTCTATATATATATATATATATATACACATATATATGTATATAGAGAGTTTATTTTTGAGACATTGTCTTCCTATGTATATTGTGTATATAGGGCAAGGCTACCTGTATTTATCCTCCTTCCTCATCCTCCCTCCTCATCCTCCCAAGCACTGTGATCACAGCTGTGTGTACCACCATACCTGGGGCCAGTTATTACTTAAGAGCTGTGCTCAAGGATTTCTGACCCTCTCAGGAAAGAGTATCACTGAAATGTAAGGCCTGGGGCATAATTCAAATTATCCTAATCAGATTTCTAAACCCCGATCCAATCAGCAAGCTGTTGTGCTTAGCTTCTTGGTCAAGTTCATTCATTAACTCAGAAAACATTTCTTGAATATATGTCATGTCTACCCCTGGGCTAGATGTAACAAGGTTAGTAGATGAATTGAGCCCTGTCCCTTAAGAGGTTATAGTCTTCTTAAGTGGAGTAAGGGAAATAATGCAATGCTATTGAAAATGTATGGTGGCATAATTTTATACTTTAAATATATTAGAGGTCTATTATGTCAGGTAATTGACATTAACTGTGACTTTATGCTTTTGAAACTGCATTATAAAATATTTTTCTTCTCATATCTATTGCACAGTTAATATCATAGTTCTTTTCAGAGATGCTTTTGTGAGAATAGTCATTCCTTACAAAGTGTTGTTGTGAAATTAATAGAAAGAATCACTGACATTTCATGGCTTTGCAGACTGTGCATTTGGGAAGATTCTGAGCAGGAGCAAAGAATAAGTTGAAATCCAATTTATTTTTTTACTGGAGCAAATTGTAGCATCAGACAACTGGCCCCACCTCTTCCAACCACACTCAAGCTCTGTCAGACTTGTAAATTCCATCTTCCACACCAAGATAAATTTAAATAGAAAAATAATGTAAACTAAGTTTATTTGATGGATAAGATAGAATGACATTATTTTCTTATTTTGGAAGAAAATGCTATCCATGCATGAATTAGTAGGGAAAAGGCTTTTCTCCATGGTTATTTGGAAGATGGGAATCCTGATGTCAGAGGTATCTTCCCACACCCCTGTAGTACATTGATAGCATTTTCTTATTCCATTTTAAATATATTGCCTGGTATTTTGAAGCAGGGTCTCACTGTAGCCCAGGCTGAGGCTGACCTTTAACTCGCTCTGTAGTCTAGCCACTTTGATGTTTCTCACTTACTTTTTCTCCTAATTAATGGTTGGTTACATGTGTGACAGACACACAAGTTTCCATTTGGGCTACATAAATCCAACCTTAGCTTTGCATCTACAATGAGTACTCAGTGATCAACGAAAGACTTCGTTTCTTCTCTTCATTTTCTAGAAACAAGTATGATTTCACCCCAGCTTCATTAATGTCTTTCATCCTGTCATTGAAGTTCTGTTTCACAGTTCAGTGTGAGAGATGGCAGATTCTTAGACAGTGCTCCTGCCACATGAGGCCCAGTCCAGAATGAAATTGCTGTCACTGTGCTCTAGAGCAGCTTGGAAGGATCTTGCTCAGTCTTGTTCTCCCACGTGCCCATTTCCTTCCAGAGAGCAGTTTGCATTCTTTTTTCTCACTTATTAACACAGTTTATTGTTAATTTTGTATTTTCTGCATGCACAACCATTCCATCTACAAATAGTGACACGTTTATGTTTTCTTTTCAATTTCTTAAAACAACAAAAACAATCTTTCCTGCTGCACTGGCTAGGTTTGCAATGTGAGGATACTCAGAAGTTATGATAGGAGGTGTCTTCCCTTTTGCACAGGGAAAGGTTGTCTAGACACTGTTAGATTAAAATGTCTTTAGTACATAGCAGGAAATGCCTTGGGAGCCTGTGTAAGTGTAGATCCTCCTGTATCTGTCAGTCAGCCTGAAGCAGAACCCAGAGCTGCCGACCCAGCACCCACCTGGATTCTAATTCTGAGGCTGCTTACCCCATGCTTAGATACTACTATGGAGGGAAAGCCTCTCTCCCTTCCAGGGGCTCCTTGTCAGTCCATAGCCCTGGATTCTGGTCTGACGTGTTTGGTGGGGCTGCTCAAAAATAGAACTTCCTTCTTATTCCATAGTATAGCTCCAGCTCCACTAGGTGAGCTCTGCTTTCTCTGCTTTCTCCCTTTCCCTGCTGTTTTTATTCTCTGTACAGTCTCAGCTCCCTTCTTCTCTGTTTGTTTTGCTAAAGCAATTCTTACCTCAGCCCAAGCCTGGGGTTGACTTTCTCAACCTTGCCTGTTTTCTTTCTGACTTGAGTTTTTTTTTTTTTGTTCCACTCAACCAATCAAGCATTTAACTAGTATATTGGGATTTTTTTTTCTTACTGTAAGTCTTATTTATAGTTAGATGGGTGTCGATTCTTTAGCACAGGATGCTTAGAGCTTCCAGCTCAGTGGATGGTGGTTCTCCTCAGGGAAAAGGAAGGATGCTCTTGGGAGTAAGAGCATACTCACTGTAAACACTGTGGAGAGTGCTAAGCTGGGCAATAGAGGGGTTGCAATAGAAGGCTTCATCAGTCTGCTTTGCTCATGTTTCAACTCTGGCATCTTCATCACTTCCCATGGGTTCTAGCTACCCACCATAGTGTTCTAGATCTAGCTACATACTCTAAATTATAGCTACCTACCGTAGTGTTCTAGTTACTCCCCCTAGGTTCTAGATACTCATCCTAGGTCCTAGCTACATATCCTAGGTTCTAACTACACACCCTAGGTTCTAGCTATACATCCTAGGTTCTCCCTATACACCCTAGGTTCTAGCTACATACCATAGGTTCTAGCTACCCACCCTAGGCTCTAGGTACACACCCTAGGTTCTAGTTATACACTATAGGTTGTAGGTACCCACTGTAGGTAGGTTCTATGTACCCACCTTAGGTTCTACATACCCATCCTAGGTTATAGTATACATCCTAGGTTCTAGGTACCCACCAAAGGTTCTAGCTACACACCTTAGGTTCTAGGTATACACCCTAGGTTATAGATACCCACCATAGGTTCTAAATACCCACTCTAGGTTCTAGCTAAAAACCCTAGGTTCTAGCTACACACCCGAGGTTCTAGGTACCCACCCTAGGTTCTAGCTACCCACACTAGGTTTTTCTCTGTGACTAGAGAGGCCTTCATTCTTGCCCTCCAACTTCCATAGGGGCTGAAGCTTTAGCTTCTGGTCCCAAAGCCCTAATTCTCCAATAGTGGTCCCTTTACACTTCTTGTCTTTTGAGACACAGCTTCCTCTATTTTTACAGAGGTATAATCCAACACCATTGTAAAGAGCTTTGGATGTGTGAGGCTAACTCAGGCATTATTTCTACCCCATGGGAAACTGAGCCCTGTATAAAATTCTGATGTTGGCTTTTCATTTATTTTAATTAATTAATTTACTCATACATTTATTTTCTTCTTGCTGCAGGAAAGCAATCTCCCGGGCAGGCCTCCAGCATCTGGCTCCCGCTCATCCGCTCAACCTTCCTGTGGCAAATGGTCCAGCCAAGGAGCCCAGAGCGACTCTGGACTGGAGTGTAGGTGTCAGGTTTTTTTTTTTTAACTTCAGGATTTCAATTGCATGCTGTAATTTTTCATCCTCATTGTCTATATTTCTGAAGCTTCATGACAGACTTACTTGATTAATTTTCAATATTGCCCACTGACCAATGCACAGCCGGCTAAACCACAGCTATATTTCCAAAGCCCTAGAAACATAGCTCCTTTGTATGAAATCAGATATGGTCACCATTAAAACAAGGCATCAGGGATCATTTGAAGCACTATTGCCTGACTCACCTCTGACCTCATCAAACTTCCCTTCTTAAGTCAAACTGGCTTTCTTGGGCTGCCATATTTTTCTGCACAAAAGATGACCTTGCTTTACATTTCAAGCACGTCATGCCCTCCTATTAGCTGTTCTTGTTCCTTCAACTTGATGGGAGGTGAAAATGGCAGAAATGATTAGGTATGTTAGTTATTTTTAACATTTAAAGCAAAACATGCCTGCCAACCCTTTTAGATAAATTTGAAAATTTTAGGCAGACGTTCTTCAGTCAGTCAGAGAGTTTTCAGTAGTCAAGTATTTGGTCAGAGAGGGATAGTTTCAATCATGTGGTTAGGAAACACTAATCAAATCCCTTCTTTTCCCATTGAATGATATTAAGTGAGTCACTTGATTTCTTACACCTCTGCATCCTCATGCAGATGGGGACTGTTGGGTCTCCTCCACCACAGGGACCTCTTAGGCATTGTTCAGAGTCACTTGTGACAGGAAGTAGGAAAAGTTTTTTTTAAGTATATAAACAGTCAACATTATTCTTTATTCAGAAACAAAGCAACTGATGAATCCACTAATTCATCAAACATTTATTGAGTACCTGGTCTGTGCTAGAACCTGTTTAGGTTCCTTGGGATCATGGGTGAAGAGAATATGGTTCTTGCCTTCCCAAAGCTTAGAATCCAGTGGGTAGAAAGAATTCAAAAGCTGAAACACAGCATGGTGATTTCTGAAACAAGAGACACTCATGTGGAATATGAGAAAGGACCCTCGATCTCCCGCTGAGTTGGAAATAGTTATTAGCAAAGCTGCCTGAGCTGGTATTTAGCTAGAAGGTATTATTTTCTGATTCCTGTGGAGAGGTATGCACTATGAGATTCATCAAAATAGTATTTCTGGCTAGTGGTGGGTGGCTGTGATACAGAATAGGGATTGAACCAATGTGACTTGTGGCTGGGTTTGTGGGTAGTGGTCCTTTGATCTTCCTCCTTCCCTCCTCTGTGACTATAGGCACCCTGCCACGGTGGTCTGTTACAATTAAGAATGATGGGAGATTCTTGGTGCATATTTGTTAATGGAGGAAAAGCCCTTCGAGGGTTTCTCTAGAGATCCGATGTGTCAGGAACTAGGAGTTGCCCTGAACAAAAACCACATCTGTTGGCTCTTCCTGGTGTTAGCAGACAGGAGTGACGCAATGACCAGGCGCTACACTTCCTTCTGATCATGTGAAGCATTTCTGTAGAAGAAGGAATATTGCTAAAAATAGTTCAGGGTCATTCTTTTCTTAGCTATGACTTCAGATCACTTGTTCTTGTTTTCAAATATTGGTGTCTTTCTACTGAATGTACTTGTATTTTTTTGTTGTTTTTTAAAAATAGGTATTCATGATTCACCCATTGTTCTCATAAGCTATCTTTTTTAAAAAAGTAATATTTTATTTATTTGTAAGCAGAGAAATACAGACACAGAGAGTATGGGCTTGTCGGGGCCTCTAGCCACTGCAAACGAACTCCAAATGCATGTGACATGTTGTGTATCTGGCTTATGTGGGTACTGGGGAATTGAACCTGGATCCTTAGGCTCTGGAGGCAAGTGCCTTAATTGAGCCATTCTTTATTTATTTTTCTTTTTTTGAAGCAGGGTATCTCACTCTACTCCAGGCTGACCTGGAACTTGCTCTGTAGACCAGACTGGTCTCAAACTCAACCTGTCTCAGCCTCCCGAATGCTGAGGTGAAAAATGTGGGCGACCATGCCTGGTCTCTGAATGTACTTTTCAACAGTTTCATTTATATTATGTTATTTTTCTCTTATGTTCCAGGAACCAAATAAGTAGTTCAGGAATTTCATTATTTTTAAGTAAAAGAAGTGTCCCAGGGCTTGATCATCTCCTTTCCCTGTCATTTGGCTTCCTGTGAAAAAGCAGTGTGACCACACATCTCCCACTACCAGTCCAATTTTCTGGATCACAACGATGAAAAAATGATCAATCTTGCTTCTTTAGTAATGCTGCTCACTGAGAACTGATTAGATGTGAAGTCTTTTAAGAACCTCCCAGGCTGGAAAGATGGCTCAGGCTCAGGCATGAAATATTCATCCTCCCAAACATGAGGACCCAAGTGGGCCCAAGACCACCACTGTGGTTTTTCAAAAAGTTTACTTGGACTTTCAAGATTCTCTTGCTCATGCCCACAGTCTCACTCCCTTCCTGACTTTACCGACATCAGCTCTTGCTACCCATGTGCAGGCTGTCCCTCTGATAGGTGTCAGGGACAGACCCCTTAATGTGGGCACACATGAATGTTCTGCCCAGTCTTCAGGTTCCTGAGTTTTGTAAGGACATCAGTGGACACTGGGCTCAGCCTAATGTGGAGATTGTTATTTCCTATGGAATTTCCTTTTTCTCTGCTAAGCCAGGCTTATCTTTTTTTAAAAAAAATACTTATTTAAAGAGAGAGAAAGAGAGAGAGAGAGAGAGAATGGGAATGGGTATGCCAGGGCCTCCTCCTGCTGCAAATAAACTTCAAACACATGTGGCACTTGTAGCCTCTGCACCCTCACATCTGGCTTTACATGAGTACTGGGGAATCGAACCCTGAATGCTTTGCAATCAAGCATCTTTAACTGCTGAGCCAGCTCTCCAGCCCCAGACTTACTTTTAATTAAAACGATTTTGTTCATCTTAATCCTCCTCTGCCTGGATCCCTCACATTACCTCTACTCATGGTGAATTGTCTTAAAAATCTTAGAACAAAGTTAGTGTTTCTTGCTTGACTGATCTGAGGCCCTCAGTTAGGTCTCAGGCTGCTCGAAGAGACAGGCAAAGTCGTCTGTTTGATTTTCATCACCATGGAGAGCACAGCATCACAGGCCTAGGGGCTACGGGTTACTTCTGCCAGGGAATGAATTGCTTATAGCTTTTCTGCTCCGTCAGCAAGAAGGGAATTTATCAGAGGAATTGATGGACTCTCAGATATTCCCCAGCTTCAGAAAGTCTTACTAAACACAACTCCAAGGCCCACTTGAGAGAGAAACAGATCCATGCTGTTTTTAGTGCCATCACTAAAAAAAAAAAAGAAAGAAAGGAAAAAAAAAAAGAAAGAAAAAGAAACTTGCTGTTGCATTAGCCCATTCGTAGCAAAGCAGTTGTTAGATCTTCTTCCCACTGCTGCCGAAGTTTCCTCTTTACCTTCCCAGAGTCAGCTTGCTGCAGCTGTTCCCTCTGACCCCATTATGACACATGACAGCCAAACCAGTTTGGGAGAAAATAAGCCAAATTACTAGAAAAGGAGGAAGTGATACTCAAAACAGAAAAAAAATATTCTTATGTCCTGGGCTAGATTCCAAGTTCTCAGTTTGGAGTGAGTTAGCCCATTTAGAAGTGTGTTGATTCTACAGATAATGTGTGTCTGCTTAAATGTCACATGCCTCCCCTGCAATGGAGACTTCGTTTCCACTTAGAGATCTAGTCTGTTTTTAGTACTGTAGCCAAGAGCTCAGGAGGTGGGTTTCCTTCTGTCCCCACTGTTTTAGAATTTCATTTTGCCCATTCCACTGCCAAAGTGAACCCCAGCGTAGTGTGGGGAAAGCTACCAGATCATCTTTAAAAGACATGCCGGTTTTAAACCAGGATTCCCGATAATAGTTTCTTTTTCCTGCTTCACTGGACCACTTGGAGCTCTGTGGACAGCAGAGCCTTGGTGCAAAACCAAACCGGTTCCCCAATCCAGACCACCTTTGTTTTCTTTTAGCTGATGATGCTATGAAACCCCCTCTCCCGGGCAGGTGGAACCATAGTGTGCTGGTATTCTGCCTCCAGGTTTGGTTCAGGGATAACAGTAGGGAACCAGTCTTCATACTGCAGTGATTTAAACTGGGTTAAGAAATTAGGTCATCTTATCTTTAGAAACCTTGAAAGAAAAGCCAAGAGCTAGAAGGGCATTTGTGTGCATGCATGTCTGTGTGTTTGCATGCGTGTTAACACACGTGTTCTCATTTCAGCCTTGCTTGGGAATCTGAGGAAACCTGTGCTATTGTTTGGGTTTGGGGCCATTGTCAGCAGCCTCTGCCACCTCTATATCTCCCCAGTCTTATGCCTGTTTCAAAAACCCTCGGTAAATGGAGAGATCATATTTGCCCAGGAGAATGAGAGAAACTACCCAGGATAAATCAATGACGACCCTTGTTTTGGTTGGCTAAGTTAATAGTGGATTGATCCACTCTGATTCACAGACTCTCACTATTTCTTTGTTTTCTGAAATCAGGATAAATTTAAGTGGAATCTTATTGGGCTTCTGGGAGAAGTCACAGAATCCTGCAGCTTCACATGTCTGCATCGAGCATTGAGTTTTCACTGTTCTCCCACTGGGCAAGTGGTTATTTAATGCTGTCTGCTAGATGTCAGTCATAAATAGATTGTAAGTTATCTAGGAAATCACATGAAAATAGTGAAAATAAATTGAAAAAATCCCTAATTTTAATGCTACATTTTGTTTACCCACACATATACCAAATATTGTTACACAGCATTGAAATGTAAGATGTTGGACTGTGAGGTGATTTATATCCATTTTGAATGCAAAGTCTTCAGACTATGGGTTTAAAGCCTACAGCACAGCCCAATGAAGTAACCGCATTTCAGGTGCTCAGTTGAACACCATAGATGTAACCTTCCAAGAATGCTTGACACTTCATATCATAAAGATTTTCACGGGGAGGTAATCCACATTCTGTTATTTTGTTTTTTTAACGTGGATTTGGGGCCTTGAATTCAGGTCTTCATGCTTACACGACAAGTACTTTATCCATTGAGCTATCTCCTCAGCCCCATTAGAACTATTTCTTCAGGATATATTCCTAAAAGGGAGTATGTTTAAGCACATGGCTGAATTCTTTCCATAAAGGCTTGTACAAGTTTGCTTCTTTTCCCATCACCTCCAGGATCTAGATGGTTAACCATGAGCCTACTCACTGTGCACTGACTGGCGGCTGTGTTGCCTGAAAACTCAGCTGGGCTATCTCATGCCACATTTCACTTTCTCTCACTTTCTGTTTCTCTGAGGATTATTCAAGAGGTATCAGGTATGATACATCTTGACTCACACAGGCTCCCAAATCCATTCTCTAAGAAGGTATGGTGGTAGCCATCAGGCCATGGACTTTGTAGGACATTAGAATCATCTTGAGCACTTTGGGCATTTCTGACTGACAGGGTTCACTGCAGATCAATTGACACAGATTCTCTGGAATGATATCCATATCATTTTAAAAGCTCACCAGTCCATTAAGACACGCAACTCAATTTGAATGCCACTGTGCTAGACTCTGGCAAAGCCTCCATCTTTTCTCTTCCATAGGTCTGTCTCTTTTAGATAAGTTTCTCACCTAAGAGTGGCCAGTTAACTGAAGTAAGACTGGCCCCTAAGCTTCTGAAAACTTGCAAATGGTATGCAGTTTAGCAAGGTTAGCTTTGGCCACGGAGTCAGCCTCCTGGCCTGGCAAGTTAATGGGTTGTGTGGTTCACAATCTCTGACTTCCTGAGCCCTGCTCCTGCCTGCCTTACCTGACCCTTGGGGCTTCATTACTGACCAGCCTAGCTTGTTATTTGTCAAAGGGTTTCGACCTTTAGGTCACTGAAACACTTTTACTGTAGTTGTTTCCTTGGTATTTGTTATTATAGGTTGTTTAGTTTCTACCTTCTCTTGTGAAATACCACAGGATCCCAAGGCTGTTGCCAATGGTGAGAAATAAATGTTTGCTGAATGAATTAAAGAATGTCAACATGATAAGGGATTGTTTTGTGTAACTGTTTAGAAGTTAAAGCTGTATGATACCTATCCAGGAATGAAATATTTTAGATTGTGAGCATTATTTCTTTTGGATGTCTTGCAAAGATGTGTTGTCATTATCACTCTGGCAACTTTGGGGGTCCTGAGATATGCCTGTTCTTCCCATTTGCCCATTGGTGTCCTGTAAGAAGGGGTGAGGTATATTATGCCACGCACAAACTGAACATGACTTGCCCAGAGAACATTACTGGAGAAAAGAAAATTTTGAGAAAAAGTGAGCACTCTGACACAGTGGGTGACCATTTTTATCAATGTTCCTTTTCCTCTGAAGGAGTTTTGTTTGGTTTTGGATTTTCAAACAGGGTCTCAGGCTACCCTGTAACTCTCAGAACTCCTGCCTCAGCCTCCCAAGTGCTGGAATCATACGCGCATGCCCACATGCCTGGCTTAGGAAAGGTTTTGAGGCACTTGGAGTCTGGTATGGCATGCCCCCACCACAGTGTGTCCTGGAGCCTTTGATATTTGCATACCTGGTCACTTTCCCCACCCTTTCACACCTTGCTCTGGCTGTTCTGAGACTTACCTCTCACTTTCCTTGGGTTGTGAAGATTCTACATCACTGGGCACAGTCTTTGGTTATTCTTGCCTAAAAATGACTGGGATTATTGCCACTGAAAGCAACATATATTCTGTCTGAACCTGAAGCCTTGCAAATTGTGTTCATTGTTAAAGATGGGTAACAATTGGTGTTTTTATTTATTTATTTATTTATTTTTACTCTGGAAGCATCGTTTGGTCTATACTTCTGCTTCTCTGTGGTCAGCCTGGACATTCAGAGAGCTTTGGAATGGATACTTCTGCAATGGTTTGGGAAAAGTGTCTGAGATATAAGATGGAGTACTAAGTGATGTGGTTATTCTTCAAAACTCTTTACTGAAGTCATCCCCCTGTAGTCTGCTCCGACTATTATAACAAAATACCACAGGCTGGCTGGCTTCAAGAACAGACATTGATTTCTCATTATTCTAGAGCCTGGGAAGAACAAGGGGAAGATGCCAGTAGACTGGGTTCCTACTGAGGGCCCTTGTCAAGAGTGACAGAGAATTACTTTCTTGCTGTGAGCTCATGTAGCTTTTCCTTGGTGCATGAATGTGGAGATGGGGAGATCTCTCTTATGTCTCTTCATATAAGGGCACTAATCTCCCAGTGAAAGTTACACCCTTAGGACCTCATTACTAAAGTTCTCCTCTTCCTGATACCATCACAGCAGGGGTTAGAGCTTAACATGAATTTGGAGGGACCATAGTTCAGTCCATTGCTTCCTCCACTGAAAAATAACTATATGTCTATGTATTTCGGATGAACACATTCGGCACACAAATTTCCTGTAAACTTACGGGCTTAGTCTCTCATTTCTTTATGGTTCATCTAACACAGTACATTCCTTAATATTGCAGAGCATCTTTTAAATGAATAAACAAAATCTATAATTACTGTGGAAATTTATCCTCTCCAAGGTGGTGTATTCTAAGAAGGAATATGAGGTTTTTGTTCATCATACTTTAAAAGCCCTAGTGTTTAAACATTGCACATTTCTGGATAATGGGAATCCTGCTCACTCTGTCATACATCATAGCTGCTCTGTTCACCATCAGAAGTATGTATTTTTAGAAGCAGTGAAATTACTCAGTTTTAAAAATTAGAATTAATTGGGTGGGAGGCCTTACTTGAATTAGCCAAATGTTTGAATTAATAGAAATCTATTATGCTTTGAGTGTCGTAGACACAAATTCTAAATGTGTTTTCAGACAGTCCTACCTGAAGCACTTCAACACTATCACGTGCCTTCTTAGTTTGCTAAGGAAAGGCAAATTTTAATTGAATTTTGGTCTCCATTGTCATGGCATTTGCTGTGTGGAGCCTGGATAAGAAAGACTTTGCATGGAATTATTTAGAGTCGTTTTCTTTCATTTGTTGAAAATATTCCATAAATGACCTCATGTCTGTTTTGGTTACAGATCAAAGTTTCCTTAATACCCTTTTCCATATCTGGAATTCCCATTGGGTCAGTTGTAGCAGTGTTCTGAGCGATCCAATGAGAAGTGTTTAAACTTGCTGGCATCACCAAACTTCTTGTCCCTAAATACAAAGTTTTATTCTCCCCCTTTAACTGAAGAGAAGACTGAGGCTACCACTGTTTGTTTGCATTGCAGGAGAATGCTGTGAACGGGGAGCATCTGTGGCTGGAGACCAATGTCTCAGGAGACCTCTGCTACCTGGGGGAGGAGAACTGCCAAGTTCGATTTGCAGTAAGTGTGTCAAGATGCACATTCCGTCTTTGTGGAGAACAGCTTCTGAATGCAAGTGTAGGTGGTGGTGGAGGGGAGAGTCTTTGTCCATGGACTTCCAAGGACAGGCTTAGAAGAGCCTGCTTTTGTGAGGTAGACATTCTCAAAGTTGTCATGGGTTTAGCATTTTATTGTTTGGGGTACACCTGAGTGTACTTCAGGACCATAGTAGGGAGTATGGCTTATGGTGTGGTAGCGAGAAGCCTATGCACAGAGGATCTCATTGCAGGGCCCTGTCTGTGAGGAAGGAATTACTGGTGGAGAATGGGGAAGTGGCTAGACTGGGAGGTGGTAAATGTAGGCGAGTAAGTAATTGAGTCTATACTATTGAATATCTAATTCCAGGAATGATTCAAAGAATCAGCAACTAGGCGAGTATGAGTACACTTTGCTTATTAAACATCACTGTATGCCTATATTTTGAATAGGCTTGTGAGGTTTAAAATTCTCTTCAGGAGCTGAGCATAGTGGCAAATGCCTAGAATCCTAGCAATGGGCAGGAAAAGGCTGATTCTGGAGGCTGGCAAGGTTGAGGTCAACCAGAGTTACATACTGAAACCTTGTCTGAGTAGGAGAACACTTGCCTAACATATGCAAGACCCTGAGTTCAATTTCCAGCAGAAAGAGAGATAGAGAAAACTGTGTAGAAAGTCTTGTGTCCATGCAGTGTTGGAGGAACTAAAACTCTTTTAAGCAATTATTATTTACTTATGGAGAGAGAGAGAGAGAGAGAGAGAGAGAGAGAGAGAGAGAGAGAGAGAGAGAGAGAGAGAGAGAGAGAGAGAGAGAGAGAATGAGAGAATGGGCATGATGTCAGGGCTTCTACTTGCTGAAAATGAACTCCAGATGCATGTGGCATTTTGTGCATCTGGCTTTTCATGGGTACTCTGGAATCGAACCCAGGCCATTAGGCTTTGCAGGAAAGCACTTTAACCACTGAGCCACTAGGCCAATTTTTGTTTTATATTACAAGTTATGAGGAAGAAATATCTCCCATGATCTGGCCCTTTTCTTCTCCTTCTCCTTCTCCTTCTCCTTCTCCTTCTCCTTCTCCTTCTCCTTCTCCTTCTCCTTCTCCTTCTCCTTCTCCTCCTCCTCCTCCTCCTCCTCCT